>APFE031218679.1:157876-173148 GCA_000404065.3 Pinus taeda
ATATCAATGGAGTTGTCTATAATGCGATTTTTTGGAGATTCTGGTGACGGAATCCGGCGGAAGAAATGAGGTTAAATCTTGATTTTTAGCGGTTAAAATGGTTTTTTAACTGCATATTTGGATTCAGCGCCCTGGAAAACCTCTCGGAGACATTGATTTTGTAGAAACTAGCTATCAAACCTGCGATTCCAATGAATTGCTGTCGGATTTTGACCAGAAAAATCCGCCAGAAAAACTTTCAAAAAATCGCGTTATATACTGCTGCTATATCAATCATAAAAATGGGAGTGCTGTCACTGAGAAGTACTATGGAGAAAATGGGCAGCGTAAAATTTCAAGGCGGCTAGGGATGGGAACATTCTTTACCTCATACAAAATCGAAAAGCGTCGCGCCAAAATGGGAAACCTAATATAAAAATCATATATTAGTAGTTAACACGTTCAAGGTACTATGATCGATTATTGTCTGCTATGAGCAATCCACCCAAGACCCCATTTGTGCGACACGTGTCCGACCCGTGGTAGCATATAATGTAACAGCACTAGGGCCAAAATTAGGAAAGCGGGGAATTAAATTAAATGTTTACTGTGGCGAGGCGGAACCCAAAAAACAATGTAGGGGGGGGAGGCTGCGTGCCCGCGGATGAGTCGGAGCTGAGATTCCAGCGGATATGCTGCGAATCAATTGAAATATTAGTGGCCAACGAGCTTGAAATGATTGAGGGAGTGCCCGGGGTCTCGAACCCTGTATCTGCACCTGCTCTGGTTGCAATGATATTGTGAAGCAAGAGGCTTTAAAGAAGCTTTGATTTAATAGCAGCAGCGCTTGGCGCCATGTGTCTCCTGCGGTGCAGATTTTGCACATATATATATTTTTGTGTATATATGTCTCAGTTAATGGGCTTTGATAGCATGATTCAATGGGCTGCCCCGGTCAGGAATTAGCGCATTTAAGCATCTGTATTTTTTCTAGCTGCTGCCGGATCGTCCAGGGTTCGTATCTTGGGGACAGTGAGATTGAATTGCTTCTTAAAGATAGCAGTTTGTCTCTGGGAATCATGTCGGAAGCCGAAGAGGAGAGTTCCAATTCGATGCAGCAGCGGGTGAAGTTCCTGTGCAGCTTCGGCGGCAGCATTTTGCCTCGGCCTTCTGATGGGAAGCTCCGGTACGTTGGGGGCGAAACCCGTATTGTCTGCGTGAATAGGGATATTAGCTTTTCGGAGCTCGTTTCGAAGATGGCGGAGTTTTGCGGAGAGGCTTTTATAATGAAGTATCAGCTGCCCGAGGAGGAGGACCTGGACGCTCTGGTCTCTGTTCTCTGCGACGATGATCTTGCTAACATGATGGAAGAATACGATAAGCTTGAGGCGGCGGAAGGATTCACGCGGTTGCGGGTTTTCCTGTTCTCGGCCGTGGAGGGTTACGATGTCTCGGCCGTCTGTATCGAAGGAGGCGATGCTGATCAGAGGTATGTTGAGGCTTTGAATTCCTTGCCTGAATCTGGTGACCCTAGAAAACAGGGTTTTAGTCAATGGATTCATAGAGCCGAGTCCTTTAATTCCTTGAATTCTTTGAATTGTGTCTTGCCACCTGATAATGGAACTTGGAGCAGAGCTGAATCTTTTAGTTCCTTGAGTTCCTTAAATTGTGGTGTGCCGCCTGATAATGGATCCATCCCCAGGAGGATTCGGATTCCTCATCAGGTCGGTGTTAATGTTAATTCTCCGAGGCAACAGCTCATGCATGGCCAGTCCCCGCCGATGTCACCTCTGGGCCATCCCCGCCAACCTTTCTCTCCCCTGAGTCATGCTCTGCAGCCAGCGGCAGCTTCTTTTCAGATAGAAGAGCCTGAGGTCTACCATCATGAGCAGCCCTGGACGTTAGGGAGCTATCTGCGAGCGCAGGATTTGATGTGTTCGTGTTCTACTGGTTCGCCTGTTTCGTATGGGGATTCTATGAAGGCTACTTTTGAAGAGGCTCATCCTGCTGCTGAAGATCATTGCAGCTGGGTGGTGATGAATCATAAACACTGTATGAAGGTTTTCCCGGCAAACGAAAATTATGGCGGAAACTCAAACTCGCAGGACTTCAGTAGCCCGAGAGGTAGGATTGAAGTTTGCAATCATTGGCCTGAAGATAAACCCGCCCCTCCTGATATCTTGTCTTGCCAGCCTCCTTCCCATCACGGTCTTCAGAACATGCACCTCCTGCACCAGGCCTCTGCTGATTACCATCCAACCGATGTGCCTATGGTTCCTCCTGAATTCGCTTCCCAGAAACTACCACAGAGAAATCTTGCGATATCGAGAACCATGTCCAGCAGCAGATTGTCTGAAAGTTTAGAATGGAATGAAGCACAGCGTTTATCTAGGATTGAAGTTGGCAATCATTGGCCTGAAGATAAATTTGCCCCTTCCGATATCTTGTCTTGCCAGCCTTGTGCCCATCACGGCCCACAGAACATGCATCTCCCGCATCAGGCCGCTGCTGAGTACTATCCAGCTGATGTGCCTATGATTCCTCCTGAATTCGCGTCACCGAAACTACCACAGAGAAACCAAGCTATCCCCCGAACCATGTCTAACAGCAGATTACCTGAAAGTTCAGAATGGAATGAAGCACAGCACCTATCACCCCGGCACATGCCCTATCATGCAACAAACCTTCCAATTAATCATGATGAAGTTGACCGTGAATTTGTTTGCGCAAGACTGTCACAAGGAAAACCTGTTTTGCAATCTATGACGCGAAGCAGAATATATGAAGGTCTAGGACGAAATGAAGTACGTGCCATGGATAATGACGAAATTGACAGGAATTTAGAAAGGGAGAAGCATATTCAAGCAGTTTGGAGTCACAATGGTGCTTTCCCTGAGGTTAATGAAAGAAAACTTGATCACATTAACGTACAACAGGCTGG
Source organism: Pinus taeda (assembly GCA_000404065.3). Lineage (NCBI taxonomy): Eukaryota > Viridiplantae > Streptophyta > Pinopsida > Pinales > Pinaceae > Pinus > Pinus taeda. The sequence goes on from APFE031218679.1 coordinate 160,797, forward strand.
ACATTTTGAGCCTCAAAATTCTCTTCCAAACCATTGCTGTCATTTATCCGATGACAGGAATGTTACATGGAACTGCAAGCTTTCAAATGCTGGTGAAGAATTAGGGTTGACAAGTCAAAATATAAGGCATGCACAGGGAAGGTTCGAGGGGAACTCTATATTCCAATACAACTATGATAAGCAAAGTATATCTGAGGTAAGAAGTCCGGTTAAACACTGTGAACAGATGCCATCTTATCCGGACAAACATGGATCAAGCAGGCTAGAAGCCCAGATTCATGATCCCCACTATATGGCTATGGAAGGCTTGCCAATGCAAAATGGAAGTGTGAAAGGGGATCAGCCAGTACCCTGTATGGATAATATTCGTACTCATATTGGTTATGAGGAGAGGTTAGACAGAGCAAGGAATTGGGTTCTCAATTCAAGAGACACCAAATATGCACCTTTTGGAGGAACGACACCTGAAGTTCTGACCAGAGAAGAAGGTATACTCAGAGATGGTGGTCAAAGTCATTGCTCAGGACATGATTCTAAAGGTTATTATGGGTTTAAGTCAGATGTATCCTACCATGAGCCATCTAGTGAATTTTACAAGCATGCTACTGCTAATCAAGTTGAGCCTCCTACACATGTACTGCCTAATCAACAACATATGATCACTGAAAATCATTTAGAGGGTCGTGCAGTATTTCATTTGGGGTCCAGTTATGGGCAAAGTCGTTGGGATTATAATTCGGTAGAGGAAACGAGGAAGGGGATTTCTCCTGTTAAAATGGATGTTGAGAACCCAGAAATGCCACATCATTCTTACATATCTGATGAAATGAATGCAGCAGATACACGTGGTGCTCCACTCTACATGCCAGATAACCTTTCACGAAAAGAGACTGCAAACACCTTGGGATATGATGGAGACATGCAGAAAGAATTTAATCAAGATTTGAGCTCAAACATCACTGTTCCATCTCATCATCAGATGCCTAGGCAGTCTGGAATCCTTACGGAACAGGCTCCTGATCCACTTGTTAATTTGGAAAAGAATGAGACTATGTCTAACAATGCTTGTTCTCATCCTAGAACCACATCAAGGCTCTTCTTACCCGATAGCCTTACTCTTTCAACATCACTTGAAGTCTTATCATCTGCGTTATCTTCTTCACATCCAAGAAGCAATAACCTAAACTCCACTGGTCCTCCAGTATATGATCAAAGTCCAGTGAGTAGCATTAACATTATTGGGCCAGAGGAATTATTGTTAGAAAATGAAAAGGGAAGGCAATTTAATGATTCAGAAAAGTCTGGGGGGAAGGATTTTCGAATTGGACAGTTGACAGAGAAATTTGCTTCAGACATTGGTGTTAGAAATGATGAAAATATGGGTAAGACGATGCTTCAGAATAGTTTGAAGGATAAGTCAGAGGTGGCTCTTTGTGGAAAATTCATAAATAAACAATTAGCAGGGCATAGTTCCAGCTCATCATGTTCACCCATAACTTCAACAACCAAGTGTGAAGGGAAACAGACCTCTACTGCAAGTGCAAAAGGAGAGGATTGTAAGGAGTTAAAGCAGAAACCTGTGACTCCAGGGTTGGTTGCAGAAGGCAGCTTACCAGAGAAAAGAGTTTCAGTGGTGTGTACAAGCTGTATGCTATTTTTTTACTATTGTTAAATGCTCTGTCCTTTATATTAAAACAGCTCAAAGTTTAATCATTGTTATTAAAAGGATGACTCGTTACATTACTATTGTTATCTAGGAAAATCCTCCAGAATTAGTTGAAGACTCTGAAAAGGGTTCTGTGAACGTTGCAAAGAACGATTCTTCTGTCCCTCAGGCACATGCTCTTGCCGAAGGATTGCAGGTAAAGAAGCTGTTTTTTTCATTAGTAGTGGTCTATTGAAATTTGAAACATATATTGATCTTCAGTTCCACTTTATGTGTTTTATGATCTTTTGCTCCAGACAATTAAAAATGATGACTTAGAAGAAATACGAGAGCTGGGTTCAGGTACATATGGAACTGTTTATTATGGAAAATGGAAAGGATCAGATGTTGCTATTAAGCGGATAAAATCCAGTTGTTTTACAGGAAGACAGTCAGAGCAAGAACGAATGGTGGATATCTTTCCCTATCAATTGTTTTGCATTATCAATTTTAAGTTCATGCACCGTAGCAAGAATGAATTTCTAGATGCAGTGCAGATATAATCTTTGATCATCTGTGAAGAATACACACTTCTATGTTTCTATTGCTTCGAAATTTTCAAAAGCATCTTCATTCAATTTGAGTATCTTGATATTAGGTTCAATGGGCTAACGTTGTCTTTGTCTCTTACAGAGAGCAGACTTCTGGAGAGAGGCAATTATTTTAGGTAAATTGCACCATCCCAACGTTGTGGCTTTCTATGGCATAGTTGTAGATGGACCAGATGGGACTCTGGCAACTGTCACAGAGTATATGGTGAATGGATCTCTCAAGCAAGTTCTAAACAAGAAGGACAGGTAAGGACACCTCTACTTTTGGAAAATACCTTCTAATCTCTTATAATGAAAATAAACTGATATGCAAGCCTTTAGCATGTTGTGTGAGTGTTCTCTTAGGTATTGTCTATTTGCATTCCCTGCTGCTAACAATCTGCCAAAAACCGTTTGCAGAACAATTGATCGACGCAAAAGACTCTTTATAGCCCGTGATGCTGCATGTGGTATGCAATATTTGCATGAAAAGAACATTGTCCACTTTGATTTGAAGTGTGATAATCTTTTGGTTAATATGAGAGATCCTCATCGACCCATCTGCAAGGTATGCTGCATTATTATGAATTCAAAAATGCTTGTCACTATTGTTTTTATTGCAAAAAGCTTATGCATGGTTATCACCATTATTTGTGTGGTTAAAAGGCTGAAAATTATTTGAATGCTGATGATGCTTCATATAGCACATCTATGCCTCTTTTGTCAATATGTTAGTTTCCAACTTTTCACATAAATAAAATGTAACCTTCGCTTTTCCCATGGGTTCTCCATGCTATTCACTGCCATGGGAAATTTCAAATGTGTATATAGTCTATGTCACAAGATTCGCTGAATTCGAACCTTGAGGTCCGAAATTCGGCGAACCCAAAAAAAAAATCAAATTCGTTCAGGTTCGGCGAACCTGATAATTGAACCTCAACGAATTCGAACCTGAAGTCGAACCTAAAGACGAACATGAAGCCAAATTTTATAATTTTTTAAATTTTTTTGGGATTCGAGGTTAAAGTTCAGGCAGTTTTTGTTAGTTGTTTTAAGGTTTATGAGAAGAACCATAGGCAGCACATGGTTTTCTCTTGTTCCACTCCCCGCCAATTAGTTTCCCGCACTGTCCACTGGTTTGGCTTTATTTACCATGGCTATCGATAGATTTTCACAAGCCAACTTCAGTCTGAGTGTACTCGCTCTATTGTGCTCAGTGTTGCTGCTGCGTGTTGTATTCTATACGATTTCATGAATTCAATTTCTAGACGCTGCTTGTTCCCGCCACTCGGAGCGTGAAGTGAATCGTGGTCGTGATTTGTGGCTTGCGATTTCTCCATGATTTTGCAATATAGTTCTATTGTAATTTGTATGTTTAAATTTTGTTTATGTTTTAATTATGTGATTTTTTCCGAGATTATAAGTATTTGACATTATACATATTCTTTTCTTTTAAATTTTCGAGATTGAAAATTATGCCATTCCTTTTTGTATTTGCAAACTATTATGGTGTATGTTTACATTTTGATTTAACTAATGTCATTGATAATTAGATGCTATCATGATTAAGTTATTCATGTATGTTTACAAATAAGAATTCTTACTCATATAGCTTTATTGACTGATTTTGATTTTTTATTATTTTATGTCACATATATGTGTATATATGTTGAAAAATATGTGTAGTCGAATTTAATGTCGAACTTCATTGGAATATTCGAATTCGAATCGAACTTAATTGTTGTCGAACTCGAATTCGAACCCAAACCGTGTGACATATAATATAGTATGTCTTGAAGCTCCCAGATTCGGGATATGCTATATGGTGCAAACGACTTATATGTTAAGTTGATCTCAGATTGGTGATCTGGGCTTATCAAAGATAAAACAACGAACACTGGTGTCTAGTGGTGTCCGGGGAACTTTGCCATGGATGGCACCAGAGCTCCTAAGTGGAAAAAGTGGCAAGGTGACAGATAAGGTATGTTACCTTTACCGTTCATGTTTACTATTGTTTAAAGTTTGCTGGTTGCAGCGAATTTTTATCATTAGCATAGTTTCCTCCAGTCTTCATCATCAAGCTGTTGTGTTACAGGTTGATGTATATTCATTTGGAATAGTCATGTGGGAACTCCTGACAGGAGAAGAGCCTTATGCAAAAATGCATTGTGGTGAAATAATAGGTAATAATTTGTCTTGTTCTGTGGAGATGCTACGTTAATTGCTGAATTAAGCTGGCAAACTGCTAATAAATTTATACTTTATAAAAAAGTCATGGGTATGGTTAGCATAGATGCATGGTGGAATTATATGAACAGTGTTTCTAGAATAGGCTGATTGATATTAGTTGTCACAATTTTTGTTCCTTTCTCCTTCTGTTTGTAATTTTTTTCTAAACATGCAAGATAAATCAGTGTTTTTTAAGCATGATCTGTTTTGCCTAATTTTGATGTCCAGGACCTTAGGAAGAGCTGCTATCTTTGAGAATTAGTTAGTTCGAGAATTGTAAGTTTTGTCAATTGTTCAAAGTTGCTGCTATACTTTGTAATTTGGCATATCTAGTACTTTATGCTAGGCAGATTTTCTATCTGTAACTGCCCAAAACGAAATAATTTTTAATTTTTTATCTGCACCTCCTGAAGTTCTGTACTTTCATTCTAAGTTCAAGTCAGCCTTCAACATGAATTATGGCTAATCATCCAAGGGTTCTGTCAGTTTGTTTCTTTAGTGATTTTATGAGATGACGTAACATCTCTTACTCCTTTGGGAAACTCATCAATGAGGCCATATTTTCTACGAGTTGTGTTGAACTGTGCTTCCGTCATTGCAGGTTCTCTTATATTTGGTTGCAATCTATCGATGAATTAGAGTATTTGGTTTTCCATTGTCATATTTGGACATTTATATAACTAAACTTTCAGGCATTGTCTTTTTGGGGAACTTTATTTCTGAGCTTTGATATGACTATTATAGATTTGTCTTTCTATCTGCAAAACATGCATTCTCAAATATGATTATTAAAGGCGTTAGCATGCAAATGCACCTACTTTTTCACTTCCAAGCTAATGGTGACCAATCATCCTACTAGATTTTTGGGTGACAAATTCCATTTGTTGGAAATTCACATGGCTGCCTCAATTATTGGCATTGCCCTACACCTGTTGTATTTGATCTTACTAATCTACAGGTCCACAAACTTATCATAAATAAATTAATACACCTACTTATTGACTGCCAGGATAGTGGTGACCAACTATCCTACTAGATTTATGGGTGACAAACTTCCATTTTATGGCGGCGTCAATTAGTGGCATTGCTTTACATCTTTTGTAAGTTGATCTCACTAATCTACAGCTCCACCAATGGAATGTGCAATGAATGTACGGAATTCGTATGGGACTGCACACTGTTCAGAAATGCTTCTTGCCTGGCTGCTTGCACTCTCCTACATTATGTTCATACTGGCTGTACTCTTCAGTCCCATTGACCTACTTTTGTGGTCATTCGTCAAACATTATAAAATAATTTTATGCCACTCAACCTGCTCAGCTGCTCATGTGTTGAAAGCCCCTCTACCATAGCCCGACTTTATACTGAGAATCTATTTTAATATTACTCAAAGTCATGCATGAGATACAATTTTAGACAACTTCTAAATATAGGACATTTTTTACTAAAGTGAATTACAAAAGAGAATTCCTTTTCTAACATAGTTTTCAAAAATATCTCAAACTACCTTTCCCGCATTCCTATCCAAGTTATATTCTTAACATTATGATGGTGTATACTGCATGCTTTATGCAATACAAGAAACAAATTAATCTCTGTTACATGGGAACAGCTCCCTAGAGGTGGGAAACCCGTTCCAATGGTTCCTATGCTCTCGGAAGCTTTGGCACTGTATGGGGACGTTTCCTTTTCAGTGGGAGCTGCAATGGGAGCTTGGGAAAGTTCCGGGAGCTTCGAAGACTGTTTTTTTTGGAGTTCTGACATTCCCTGGGGTTGGGGAATACAAAGCCTGTAGACAAATATGTTGAACTGCCCACAAAACATGAGCCTTTGTTGAAACCTTCGCAGGAAGAAAGGCCAAAGACATCCTTAACACTGATATCCTTAATTGAGAAACTTGAGCAATCCCTTGATGAGTTAAGGAAGCGTGTGACACCTCAATGTAAGGGCGATATCTGGGATGTCATGCTGATGAGTATTTATTTTGCTGTTTATGTATATATATCGCAGAAGATTGTGTGCATATTGTATGTGGTAGTCAATGCTTAACCATTGGAGTTGTTTTACTTTCTCTTAAGAATAACTAGAGAAACATAGGTAAAATTGTTCTTTTGTATTTTTAAGGCAGATTGTTTCAAACACTGGTCATGTGTCAGAGAACTGATAATGAACTTGACATTTTAATATTTTATACATATAAAAGGGAGAGTCTCAAGGAGAGAGACACCCAGAGAATATATTTATATACAAGAGAGATTATATATTTAAATTGATTTTAATTTTTGAATATTTTGATTTAATATTAATTTTGATTATATACCCTATAAAATTTATTATTAATTGATACATACTTTTAATTTTGATTAAAAATATTACCGCTCCTGATTAGGTCCATTTTTAATTGGGGAACCTCTAGCGTTCCTGACACCCGTACCCAAGTTCCCAACGTGGGAAGTTCCAGATACTCATGCAACATAGAAATTATTAAATTAATTAAATAAAAAATAGGTCTCGTACATTTTAGTAATAAAAATATAGTAAACCAGAATAAGAAAGCAGCACCCTTGACTAGACATCCTTCGGAATAATAAAGAATGATAAGACATGGTAGTTGAATTTTATATGTGCCATTGTTCATCCTGTGGCATGCAAAATCATGGTTTCATACAACATACATTTGACTCTATATGGAAACATTATACCAGTTCAAATTTATAAGCTGACACATCCAAAAGGGTCATGTATCACGAGTATGCCATGTTGGATGCAGATTCGTGAAGACACGTGTTGGACATGCATTTGACACTTGCCAAATACATGTCTGACACATGCCCTCTTTGTCCCGCTATTTGGACATGTGTCAGTGATGTTGATGCTTATTTTGATGATGATGACATGGAGGACTACAGACAGTGGCAGTGATGCTGATTTTGATGATGATGACATGGAGGACTACAGACAGTGGCAGTGATGCTGATTTTGATGATGATGACATGGAGGCAGACTATTAACAGTCAGGAGCTATGAGATTCTTCCATCCACGGTTCTAGTAACTACCCTGTTTTGTATTTGCCATTGGCATTCCTATCTATAGTAGCAGTGACTCAGTATCTATGCAATACATTCTGATTTTTATGACTTAATGAGAAAATGACAGTTTATGGTTCTAATTTCTTGTGTTTATCATTTGATCATCATTGACGTGGAGTACTAGTTGTATGATTGAATTTGTATCATCTTCACGCCAATGTTCTAGTTTCTAAATTCTAAAAAAATTGAATCTTTATGCCATATTTCATTTGTGTGTGTCTGTGTAATGTGTCCTGTTTCTGGGGTTGCTGTGTCTTGTGTCAGACACTTGTATTTCTGTGTCTTCCGTGTCCTGTGTGATCATGTCAGGGGACTTAGCTGAAATCCTTAGCAATTTCAGGAATTTCTCTGGAATTGGGACTTCTTAAGTGGCGTGTGATAATGTGCATCATGTGCTATATTGTATCCACATATGGGGTATTTTTTTAAGGGTGATTCACGGACATCCTCTACATCCATGGGAAAATCCAGGCAGATCAACCTGAAGGGATCTACCCGCCGGCCAAACAAGCAAGGCCACCGGCGTCGAGGAGATTTGACCCCGTGACCTCCCAATGGGCAAGGTACTTAGCAATGGGAACTCAACCAACTGAGCTAACTCTTGGGGCCTCATATGGGGTATTATTATGACAGTGTTCAATAAATTTTATCATTGTTTGGCTTGGTGGTCCCTGTTAGTTATTGTTTATTTAAATTTCAATCTAGCTCCATAGATGCTGTGCTATCAATCTAAGTTCATACTGGCCTTCATGAGCATTAATTGTAGTTTCCACACGGGTTATGCTAGCTTGTTTCTCTAGTAATCTGGACCCATGGGAAGCTATCTGCAGAGTTTGCATCATGAAGGGCCATATTGTTTGAATCCGCACTTTGGTAGACATCCATGTAAGAGAGTTGTCTCTAGCATATCAAAAGCATGTATGACAGATTAGGTACATGTATTTTTCTGAAATCCGTCTTCTTTGAATGTGTTAGATTTCAGATGTGAAGCTACTCAATTTGGAGCTATTAGCAATCTTTATCTTTTACCCACATACAGAGAATAACATTATCACGAGTTTCTGTTATACAGTTCAATTTGTTTGATTTCTATAATTTCTTTTCTAACTGTTTTCTGACTTGGCTCAAATGAATTGCAGGAGGTATTATGAATAATACACTGCGTCCCCCAGTTCCAAGTTGGTGCGAACCTAGTTGGAGATCTTTGATGGAAAGGTGTTGGTCATCTGACCCAGGACAGAGACCTTCCTTTTCAGAAATTGCTGCAGAATTAAGGGCAATGGGTGAAGCAATGAATTTAAAATAGTGGGGCCAGTCTGGTCAGTGGTAAATGAGAATGCAAGCGAAGTCTCAAAAATAATAGTTTTGATTCCACAGACTGTTCTAGTGCTTGATAGCCCAGTCAATCCAGAAATGAGTTAAGCTATCCTTGTTTCAGGAGTTACATAGTAAGTTGAAGTATTGCAGGGAGCCCCTAGGATAGCTTACATGAATGCAAAAAACGGCCCCTTTTTGAGTTTGTTTTGCATGTATTGCCTACGCTATCAGCCTGGAAGTCACACTGGATATAGACACGCTAGTTCGTATCGGCGTACAAAAACTGTTATATATATCTATTCAGTTGGCTTGTTGGGCAAGGAGTAGAGAAGGATATTTTTTCATACTACTATACAAGATAATATCTTGTAGAGGTGTATCCTTTACGAGTGTATGTTCCTTGACACGCGACAGGGAAAGCATAATCTTAAGCACATTGGGAAATAAGGATTGATGTGGTATAGACGTTTTGTGGATGGTTGCAGATCGAGAGGAAACACAATACTCAGTTCCTCCATAATTACCATCCAAACCCTAAGTCCACAAATGATATCTAATTCCTAGCTTAATTAATGATATGTGTTGAAATATAGAACATTTGGCTTGTGATTTTTTAGGTCAAAGTGGTAATGTGAAGGGTGTGTTGAACACCGCCATTTAACCTCTATTTTGAGTTTTAACAGTTTTGAAGGCAATCATCTGCCTTGTTTATATCAAGTCAAAATATTAGTTAAATTGGTATATAAGTAAATGCCAAAAGTTTGGTCATTTATGTCTAGCATGTCGCTAGTGTTTCCTCCCCAAAATGCTTATGATTTATTGTATAGGCAGAAGTATGTATATTTCTGATTCTTTTTTCAGAACGAAAAAAAAAAAAAATATCTGATTCTTTGAAATGCACGGCAGTTTTCTTTTTTCAATTTAATATTGTTTTCCATAATTTCTTATTATTGTGATAATCATATATTCTGTTTCTGGAAGCAGAATCTTGGCAATTTTCAGCAGTCAAGGGGATTTTTGTATCATAGCCTCAACTATCTGTCTTTCCTCTCTTTCGGATGATTCGATTGGCCACACTTCTTCCAACTTGGTTCCCCACAGTTTAGATCTGATTAAATTGAATTTATCTTTTGGTTAAAAACTAAAAGTGATGTCCATGAAGAGGACATCATATTTGTGGAGCACCGGGGTACTCCATGGATTTACTTGATGGTGCAACAAATAATATCCCCTATGCCTAATTGTGATAGTTATTCTAACAAATTTAATTGGCTTTTTGGATTAGGGGAAACCTGCATTTGTTCACATTAATTTTAACAACCTTTCTGTGATATATGCTTTCAATAGGCTTGGAAGAATGCTTGTAAAACAAAAAGCTAATGTGGCATAGCGATTCATTGGTAACACGCTTTTTCAACGATGTTCAGTCCATACCACTACAGATGGGATGAGTTTTACGCATGGTTACCATGTAGGGTTAAACCTAACCCTAGTTCGGGAATGAGTAGAGCAACAATGTTTAATTCATGATTGCGGACGAGAGATGAGGCCGACTCAAAAAAATGTCTCCACAAGAAGGACAAGGAAAAAGGCCTTGCGATGCTATTTCATGCATGTTTACCATGTAGGGTTAAACCTAACCCGAGTTCCGGAATGAGTACCGCACATATGTGAAGGCGACTTATAAAAGGAGTTGTCTATAATGCGATTTTTTGGAGATTCCGGTGACGGAATCCGACGGAAGAAATTAAGATTAAATCTTGATTTTTTGCAGTTAAAATGGTTTTTTAACTGCATATTTGGATTCAGCACCCTGAAAAACCCCTGGAACTCTTTGATTGTGCAGAAACTAGCTATCAAACTTGCAATTCAAATAAATTGCTGACGGATTTTGACCGGAAAAACCCACCAAAAAAGCTTTCAAAAAATCGCATTATAAACAACTGCCTTATAAAAAGCTATATATTCCACAAGAAGGACAAGGAAAAAGGGCGTACGATGCTCATGCAAATTGAACTCTTCGTGTCTTTTAATATGCTCATGCAAATTGAACTCTTCGTGTCCTTTAATATGGTAAATTGAAGATCTCTTTTATGCTAATATGATATTGGGCTTGGCGGTGCCAGTGAAATAGTTTGCAAATTCTTTCCTTGCTAGTGAAGCAAAGAGGTTCTTGTTTGGATAAAAAAATGTGGCACAAGAAGATAAGAAAAAGGGCCTTGCAATGCTAATCGAAGTTGACTTTTTCATATTGTTCATTGCCATAAATTTTGGTAAAATGAATTTATCTTTATGCAAGGTGAATTAATTCCCCTTTATCCAAGTCTAATATGATATTAAACTAATGGGTTGTAAATTCGACAGTAGTAAATATGATATTAAACTAATGGGTTGTAAATTCGACAGTTTTAAATATGATATTAAATTAGTAAATTCTACAGTAGTCAAATTGTTTCACTCGTAAATATGATATTAAACTAATGGGTTGTAAATTCTACATTAGTTAAATTGTTTCACTCAGATATAAAATGGAGTGCAGTGTATGATAATAGAAAGTGAAACACTTAGATATAAAATGGAGTGCAGTGTATGATAATAGAAAGGGAAAGTGTTTCACTTAGTATAAAATGGAGAAAATGGAGTGCAGTGTATGATAATAGAAAGAAAATGTTTTACTCATTATAAAAATAAAATGGATTATAATAAAATGGAGTGCAGTTTTTATAATGGATTATAATAAAATGGAGTGCAGTTTATGATAAATTTATTTTTAAATTAAACTATTATATTTTTTAATATTAATTATTTTAATTCTCCATGTATGATAAGTTTTACTCTTCTATAAAATTTTTAATTATGGTTTAATTTTTTTAATAAATTATTCAATTAAAATCACTTAGCAACAAAGTGATTTAAGTTGAATGATAACAGGTTGTGAAGATCATTATTAATTATATATTTATTTAAATATTCTTAATTATTCAATTAGGTTTATATTTTTCTATAAACTAATCCATTAAAATCATGGAGTAACAAAGTGTTTAAAAGGTTGAATGGTAACAAGGTTGTGAAAATCATTATTAATTATACGTTTATTCAAATATTATTAATTTCATTGGGCTTGTTAATACGTTTATTCAAATATTATTAATTTCATTTGGCTTGTTAATACATTTATTCAAATATTTTTAATTTCATTTGGTTTGATTTAATGCTTAATGTTTTCAAGTTATTGCTTCTTTAATTCAAGAACATCAAACAAATATTTATTTAAAAAATAATCTTTGTAAATTTGATTTATGTTTAAAATTAGTTACAAAGGACATTTTATTAGCTTTGTTTTAATTTACATATATTAGATATCATTTTTGGGATTTCAACTGCGTTAAGTAAGTCATTCAAACGTATGACCATTTCCATGAGAGGTAGTCGTAACTGACTAATTTCTCATGATTTTTGAATAGTTCACTTCGCACTCATT
>APFE031218684.1:1462-11615 GCA_000404065.3 Pinus taeda
GAAAATTCCACGATGACCTGTTTGGAGCAGCGAAACCCTAGAATCCAAAGCTCTGATACCAAATGTTATGAAACCAGCTCATAAAAAGATAGAAAAGAGAGATCAACGCCTTAGAATTTAGCCTCTTCGAGGGGGAAACATCTTTTACATTACACAAATGAACAATTCTCTGATGATACAAATGAAAAGACCTCCTTTCTATATATAGGAGTCTAAGGGGTCATAATATAATCAGAGCCGACATAACAATAATAATGTAAGGGCACAATAATAACAATAGTGCGCTTCTATGGGGCACACTAGTAACAATATGGGCACTACATGGGTACATCAATATAATAAGGGGTTGTACTAATAACAATAAGGGGTTACACTAGTAGTATAAGGGCCTAACAGAGCACCATGACCACCAGCGAGGAATAAGGACTAATGTTGGGACAAATGATGCCTGCTTCCAAGAGTTCCTTGATTATTTTTTCAATTTCATTCTTTTGGGTGAACGAATATCTATATGGGCGCACATTTGGTGGTTAGGCCCCTAGGACCAAAGTAATTCTATGATCATGTTCCCCTCTCGAGGGTGGAAGCTCATGAGGCTTGTCAAAGACTGGAAGATGGTTGTTTAAGATCTATTGCATCTCAGGATGAATATGAAGAGAATTGGGTTCAAAGGCCTAGATGGCATTGAATTGAGCTATAACTCCCTGGTGGCCCTTTTTTAACAATTTTTCCATCCGATGTGAGCTGATGATAGAGGGAGCTCCCGCCTAGAGTCCACGGAGGGTATTTGTGTGGTTGTTCTGCTTAAAGCTCATATATAACTCCTGGAAATCCATTGTGATTGGGCCAAGTGTGCGCAACTATTCAGCACCGAGGACAATGTCGCACCCTCCCATGTGTATGGCAAACATGTGGGTCTTTAACTGATAATCCCCCATTTGAAGTTTGACATTTTCACAGTGGCCTTCACATTTCATTGTCCCCCCATCAGCAATTTGGACCGGGAAGTTAGAAACTACTTGGACAAAATAATGCACTACTTCCACGACTCTTTGATGGATAAAATTATGTGTACTTCCACTATCAATCAAGACTACTACTAGGCAATGCTTAATAAAACCTCTGATTTTAAGAGTTTGGGGTGAAGAAATCCCTACCAAAGCATGCAATGGGATAACTGGTTCTTCAAGTACATTGTCCTGTTGGTTGTCCTCTTCTTCCTCCTCTATTTCCTCAAGTGGTGGGGCTTCCTCTGATGAACTATGATCAGTAGCATCAATTTGAAAGAATTTGGGCTCCTTGCATTTGTGCTTGGGGGAGTATTTCTCATCACAATAGTAACATAATCCTTGCTTTCTTCTTTCCGCCATTTCTGTTGGTGACACTTTTTGAACCTGAAGTGTTTGGATAGTGCTTTGAGCCTGTGGGGGGTGACCCTTGGCGATGAAATTTGGGCAATTGGACTAGGCCACTAACACACATTCTACTTCACGAGCTATCCTGCAAGCCTGCAGCCATGAGCTAGGGTGGTGCAGTCGGACGTGGGCTTGTATGGCTTCTTTGATACCACTGACAAAACATTCCACGTAGAACTCATCATGTAGACCTCCAATGCGGAAAGCTAAGGCTTCAAAGGCAACAATATATTCATTCATTTTTCCTGTCTGTCGGAGCTTAGTGACACAACCTACAAAATCAGATTCATGGTCAAAGCAATCCATAAGAGATTTTTTGAATTTCTCCCAAGTTAAGGGCCTTCCATAGCAACGTTGATGCCATTGCAACCATTGCCATATTTCATTGTCCAAGTACATGATACCCACACTAAGCTGAGTCACATCATCCAAGAGGTAATTCAGTGTGAAATATTGCTTCATTTGTGTTATCCATGCGGCCAGGTGAGAGCCATCAAATTTATACATGTCCAACTTGGGTGGTCGCGGATGGGATTATTGGTGGGTGCCAAAGAGGTGAAGAGACTGGCTAGACTCGCCCTCAATGTTTTCATTGCCAATATATACCTCAGCGCGTGCCTCCACCTTCCCCTTAGAGAGTGTTGCATTTAAGTTCTGCAGCTGCAACACGACCTCGTTCAATGTTGATTCAAGTTTGTCGATCCTCTCATTCGCCATAGCTTGAGCTCTAGTTTGTACCATGCACCCATTTGATGCACTTGAAATTTGGGACCACCCAATTTTTTTGGCACTAACAATTGAATGGTACCACCTTGCTCAGCTCGTCGTCCTCATTGTTATGGGCTAAATCACCAATAAGCGTCCCGAGGGGGGGGGGGGTTATTGGTGACTTAGCCCATAAGGATCAGGACAACGAGTTGAGCAAGGTGGTACCATTCAATTGCTAGTGCCAATTTTTTTATTTTTTATTTTATTTTTTTTTTACTCCTTGCTTAGGAATACTGCAGTAGCCGAATCCCATAAATGTCAATGCTACTAAAAGTCCTACGAAAATCATGCCCAAGTATAGGAACCCACCCAACTACTCAGATTTGGATGACGGATCTAATGGATCTGAGAGATCTGAATGGCTGATCTGATAGATCTGAACGGTTGAACTGATTGCTACTGCGGATCTGATGGATCTAATAGATTTGAATGGTTGTTCTGATAGATCTTAACAGCGGAACTAATTACTGCTATTGCGACAAATCCCCACCTGCGAGATCTGATCTGGAAAATATTATGCATGATCCAGAGATAGAGAAGGGAACTATGGCCTCCAGGAGTGTCAGCTTCTACAGATCGCAATATACATAAGGGTTTGACAGTAGTACTCGACCCAATTTTTCAGGGCACTGACCAAGGAGGATCAACCGTACCCTTAGCCGTATAACCTAACTACCCTATCATACGCGCGAGTAATCTCTCCGAGTATTGTTCTCAGTGTACTGTAGCAGCAAGACGGCCGACATTTTATCTATGGCGAGGTTTCAAGGGAGCTAGGGGGCTTCCGATATACCTAAAGGGTACTTGGAAGACAGTCTGTGCGCCATTCTGTCTAATGCGCTACTACTCGAAGGGGTACCCACAGGGGTTACAAGGGAGTTCAACAAGCGTGACCACCTCTTGTATTTCCTACGTGCATGCCTCCCAAAATCCACAGGTTTATGCACTCAATGACAGATCCCATGGTTTAAAGATGCCAGAACACGTCTATAGCCAAAAAAAATTGCTAAAAATTGGAGATCCCACCGGCCCTAGAAAGCGCTCTGATACCACTTGTTATGTTCTTAACTTGCAAGATGATACCAGAATACCAAATATGCGAAGAAATATACCCAGAACATAGAACAATGAGAAATAACAACAAGTATTTTATGATTCAGAAAGCAATGTTCACTTGCCTCTTTAAGGGGGCAACCTCCAATAGAGCTGAGCTCAATACAAAATAAGGCATGATGCTCCTCAAGGGGAGTCTCTATCCTTTATATAGGATTCATACGTGCAATACCATGGGGCAATACCATGGTTCTTATTAATACCATCTATCTAATACCATGGCCCATTTGCAACTAACTATGGTCCCTTCATTAAATGCGGGTTAACCACTTACAATTATTAATATGGGCTTTATTGACTCTACAACTATGACTCGATCCTATTACATAAATAAGGTGGTTAGGGTTTGACCCTAACATCGAATCCCTATCTTCTTTACTTGACTTGTGGCTATGTGTTGAAAGAACGTCTTTCCTTTCGAGAAGATCACATCATAGCCTCTATCCTCAAGCATGGTGACCGATACTAAGTTCTTCTTCAACCCGAGCACATACATAACATCCTTCAAGGTGAAAGGAGCACCTTGCTCCCTCTAAAAAGTAACTGTGCCCAATCTAGTAGCACTATACCTCCCACCGTTACCCATCTTGATATACATCTATAGATCTTTCTCCTCCAAGTCACTGAACAAGTCCTTGTCACCAGCCAATGGAGGCCCATTATCAAGGTGGAATACACTACCCATCATTGATAACACCATGCATGCAATGAGAGTAAAGTCCAATTCGAATTTAGAGGCCAAAGCCTCACCTGTCTCTCCTCATGAGGACTTCTTCTTTGACTTCTTGAGCGGATAATTTGTAGCAAAATGGCCTAGCTTGTGACAATGAAAGCACTTAAATTTCGTCATGTCTTTATTCTTACCTCCATGGCAAGAATACGATTTGGAATGGGACACGTTCCCTTTCCCTTTCCTTGCCTTACTCGCTAAGATCAATTTTCCTCATCATTAGTCTTTGATGAGGAACTACCTCTGGTGTTCCTTTTGGTCTCTTCCTAGATCAAATCCAACCACAGTCATTCCTAATCTGGCGACTTCTCCCTCCCATTGGCAAAGTCCTGATATCTATTCCAACTCTTGGGAAGGTCCAGGAGAGCTAGGCTCACCATATTATCCTCGGCAACGGTTATTCCAACACTTCCAAGCTCATCACGACAATGAGCGACCTTGATCAACTATTTTGGAATGGTCTCGCCTTTCTCCATCTTGATTTTTCAAAGTTTGTCTTTCAATGCCAACTTCCTATGGTCACTATTGTTTTGGAATAGTTCCATCAATGCTTTCCGCATAACATATGGAGTTTCCTTCCATGGAGACTCGAGACAATGTGGTCTTGAACTCCCTCAAGGATTATCTGCCTCACCTTCGCCAAACACTTCTTCCATTCAACCAAATTTTGTGCATCCGATGTTGCTGGCTTAGGAATGTCTTGATCAACAAATTCCTTCAAGCCATTATCTTCCAATACAACCTTCATTCTATCCTTCCAGGCTATATAATTCAAGTTACCTTCCAAGGCATACTCAAGCCACAAACCATAGAACACCATCTGCAGATCTTGAAGTATGTATTGCAAATTCGAATTTCACTTGTAACCCAAAACTCAAAACTTTGAAACTTCCTCCAGTATAATTTTTTCAGCTCTAATACCATGTAGATATTTCTGTAGATTCACAGCTCATGTAATGTATTAAAACAAAATACAAGAATCTACTCTTCTCTTTAAACAATGGAAACCAATGATCGATGAAGACAATAATCGACAAGAGGAAGATAATCAAAGACACATAACACAACTTTTTCTCTGGGGAAAGACATTGCTCAAAACCCTGACTATCTATTGCATTAATCAGAAATATGAGTGATAATACAAACCTTGTTCTCACAAGAACAATTCTA
Organism: Pinus taeda; assembly: GCA_000404065.3. Classification (NCBI taxonomy): domain Eukaryota; kingdom Viridiplantae; phylum Streptophyta; class Pinopsida; order Pinales; family Pinaceae; genus Pinus; species Pinus taeda. The sequence goes on from APFE031218684.1 coordinate 6,659, forward strand.
CACAAGATCAACCCTCTGCTTCACAAGCCTACACTAACCAACACTTAGCCAATTTCTGCTGCCTGTTGAGCCCCTATTTCCTTGCGCAATTCCTAAGACAAATAACCCGTATTTAATTGGGAATTCCTTCTTCCCTAACTATGCAATCCAAATCTAGGTCTTATTCTGATTGCATGCATGATATGTACAACTCGGATCATTCTACAACTGATAGTACACTGTCCCTGCACTCTAGTCTCAACTGGGTCTTTCTCTGAATCGACATGCATGAGTTTCTCATGATGGAACCTTTAGTTAGTTGGAGTAGCACTGAGGATCCACCAATGCACCAACTCACTACTAGACCTCTACTAGTTCCACAAACAATTCTAATTAGTTTAACTATCTATAACTCAGTCATAATGAGTTATCTAATTACAACTCAAATAAGCTCATCGTAGACCCCTTAAATTTAGGGAGAACATATACATGACTACAAAAAGACTTCCAACTCGAAATTTCTAAGCTAATTAAGTCAATTAAACTTAATTAACTATTTACAAGTTTCTATGAGAATATAATTCGATTTTAATTCACAGTTTAATTCAAGGACAAATTAAACTAGAATTTTTTGTTGCCATTTCTCAACAGCTGCCTATTGTGTAGGAAGGCTAGGGTTTTCCATTAGAGATTTTCCTTTGAGAGGCAAATCTATATTGAGGGATGGAGCCTTTGGTTGAACATTTTCTGGATCTTGATCCATTTGATCCTCTATCAGTTCACCCAACACTTCAAAGTTGTTGTTGTTGGTGGCTTGCTTCTTGGATGAGTTGGGAGCATTGGCTTTCTTGTTGTGATGCTTTTTACTAGGAACTTTGGTGAAACCCTCCTCGTTTGGTCGGCCCGCTTGGTGGGTTCCTAGATTTGGATCATTTAGGGGATAGTGTCTGAAGAGGTGGCCATGTTGATGGCATTTGCGGCAACGAAATGGTACATGCTCGTAATCCAGGGTTTGAATCCAAACACTATCTTCATATTCAAGGGAAATTGTTTCTAGAAGTGAGCCTGGGATATTTAGATAGGTGCATATCCGTGCATAAGAAGAGTAGAGGTCATTCTTGGTTTGCTCCAATAGGAAAACGAATTGATCTAGTTTGTTGCCAATGTCTTGCAAGGTTTCAGTGTCCCAGTATTCAAACGAGAGCAAGTACAAACAGATCCAGATTGGGGCCCAAGAGAAATCTTCCTTATCTGGGTTGAATTTTGGTGTCTAGTGTCTCAAGTAAAGGCCTGCTGAATTGAGAAAGGGTCGCCTTCCATGACAACTTTATGACGGTCAAATACTACTATGAAGATGCCTTTCAAGCCTAGTCTAACTTCATAGCGCACCTTGGGCTTCCATCTTTGCGCAATCAAGTTGAGGAGGGTGGTTTCAAATGGCCAAATGCCTATGAATTTGTAGATCAAAGTGTGACCCTGCATAAATTGGATGTTGTTGTTTAGTTGAGCAAGTGGGACATGGAGTCTTGGGATTACAGAGGATTTGGCTATGTAGGAGCGTGTGGTGCGCTATGAGGGTTCAAGAGGCTCAAAGGGTGAGGCATGAGTGCCAACTTGCATAGTTTGTAGAGGATGTGTTGCTTAAACATGAGGCTATGGAGTTTTTGCAATTGAGTGATCAAGGGGCAACAGGGGGAGGAGGAGATGGGAGCCCCTCCTCCCAGGGATGCCATAGCTGAGCTCACTCAGAGCCAAAGAAGATTGCAGGGCACGAACGAGAGAGTCAAATTCAAATTCCTTTCATATTATTAACGTATTAGATGTCATGTCCTATCTTGTTAAACATCTTGACTCGATCAAATCACACAAAAACAAAAATAAAATTAAAAGATAAATTAATAATTAAAATAAAATTGAAGTAAATTAGCCAATTTACCATTCCTAATTTTTTTGGCTCAAATATATTAACTCATAGTTTTTCCCATGATATTCTTCTCTGATATAAATTATTTAAAGATATAATATTCATGTTGAAATGTTTGTCCTATTCTATTAAACATTTACATAAATATAAAATAAAAATAAAACAAAATAAATAAAAAATAGAATTAATAATTAAAATAAAAACCAAATAAATTAGTCAATTTAGTATTCCGAATTTTTTAGCTCCAAATTGTGACAACATAGAGTTTAAAGCATAAAATTTCATAAGATTTACAACAACCATCTTCTCTCGCCAATAAACCGTTGTGGTTTTTTCACTCAACCCATGCCTTCAATCATATAATATTGATAGATTCAACCAATGTAAGTTGACTTGACTTACCAATCTCAAGGGATTCCAAAAAATCTCCAGTGAGTTACAAATCCAAGGGCAAAAATCCACGGGTTGAAAAGAAGCTTATTGCACTGATGGTTCCTTCTCATTAATTGAAGCTCGAGATCTCCAAGATGACGTAGTCATTGTCAAGGAATAGGGCTTGGGATTCCGAGTATATTATCTGCCCACATAAAGTCGGTGGTTTGACGTTGCCATATATAGTTAAAATCTATAGCCTAAAGCTATGTGGATCAATTTATGGAAAAGTTATCATTTAAATAGTTGGTTTTGCATGAATTTATAATACTATCATATATAAAAATTATTTTTTATTTAACAATAAAATTAATTCTTTCCGGATGCTGGTGAACGGGACAGATAATGGTACGAAGTCGGCGGGAGGAGCAGGCGCATGGAGTATGTTCTGTGACACCTAGTCTTACTTGCTGTCTGTCTTCAATATCTTGGATAGCTCATTCATGGCTGCATTAATGCGGCTCGACATTCTACACAGGCTCCCTCGCTCTAATCCCTTGGAGCTCCCCCAATTCAGTTATGTTCCTATTTCGCATATGTCTGGCCTCCTCGCAGGTACAATGCTCTACTCTCGGGATGATTCAGGAATCCATGGTGTTCAGGGTCGTGGAGTAGTTTCTGTGTTGGATTTCCTGGATCTCCAAAGTCCCTTCAGCATTTTCTTTAGTTGTATGCCCTCCGGCTTTCTCAATTCTCTGGCAAACGTGATAACTCTCCCCCTTCCAGTCTTACCTGATCTGCAAAGACTTGTTGTCTGTCCTGCTCTTTTTGCTCTGAGTAGCATGACTATCATGCGCCAAAGGATGGGTTGTCGTAGGGGCGGCGTCCGTGGTCGTCCCTTACGCCAGGCTTCTTCCTCTTCCGCGGATACCTTCTCTGGCTCTTCTTCTGAAAGTCATCCTGCTCCCAGACGAGGTCGTGGTCGTGGCCAGGGAAATCTGGCCGCAATGTCGAACCCCCACCATACACATGAGCACTCGGCCTGCTTTCAAATCCCCTGCACTCTCAGCAATCACTCTTTCATTGCTACTGTTACGATTCAACTGAGTGATGGCGCAGTAGACTTGGTTTTGGCAATTCCAAATGCAACATCGAAGCCGGGGGTGGAAGATTGGCCGAACACCTCTCAAAATCCGAGCTAGTAGGGTGATGTCCCAAGGGGTTCTGCTTCCCAGGATAAGCCTGCTCTGGGTGTTCGAATATTCCAAGCGAAGGGGGTCTGCCAAAAGAAGAGGGCCATCCCTCCGACGATAACGACTTCTCTAGTTTCGGTTGTCGGATTGTGGAAGAGTTGCCTTCCACGACTCATGATGCTTGATCAGGTTGTCGTTCTCTTTTGCAGTTATCGTGTCTATTCAAGGGGAAATGTTCAGTTGTTTTCTGTCTATATTAACAGTTCGGGTCAAAAGTATCAACTCAGTCAAGCAGTGTTGGCACTCCGGTCAATCTGCATTTTGACATAGTGGTTCCTGTTTAAATGTTCCGGACATAGTCCTAGTTCTAGTCGGTCTGTTGCTAGTTTCTTTGGGTCATCTTTCAAATCTGTCATGTGAATAAGCCATCTTCTAGGCTAGACCTCTTGAGGCCACTGCCTCGTTGTAAAAATATTTTATATCAATATAGAAGTAGACTTATTCAAAAGAAAAACAACAAACAAAAACAAAAACAAAACAAACAACAAAAACTAATTCTAATCTAAATTCTATATAATTAAAAAATTATAAATAAATAAATTAAAAATAATTTCTCTATGGGTATTTTAAGGCAATTAAAAGTGTTTTATGTTTAAGAGAGGTAGTCCATGATATGTAAATTTTATTGTGAATTTAACATATTTTTTTTAATAAATCTAGCCTAAAAACATAAGATTTAAAAAATTAAGAATTAATTTTTTTTGTTTTTATATATTTTTAATTTATTATTATATTTTGAAATTATTGAAAATGATTATAAACCAAAAAAAATATATATATATATATTATATATATATATATATATATATGAAATATTGAAACATTTACTATTGGCATTAAAAAGATTCATAAATTGAGATAAAAAAATTTCATAATGGATCTAAATTCTCTAAATATATATTTATAAAGATTCTGACATAACTGAAGTATGAAATGTTCCTATAGACTATCTAAATTCATAAATAACATATGAAAGTTCTATAGATAATAAATTATCCAACTGACTGTATAATTAAATGCATAGATTGGATGTGATTGCAATATTCAATCATTGTCTTTTACACCCAAATGTGCTCTCCATTTATACTACCCAGAGCATATTGTTGAGGAGAGAATAATTTGAAATTTTATATAATTAAATACATAGATTGGATGTGATTGCAATATTCAATCATTGTCTTTTACACCCAAATGTGCTCTCCATTTATACTACCCAGAGCATATTGTTGAGGAGAGAATAATTTGAAATTTTATATTGGTTTTCCAGTAAGCAAAGGATCCAAGCTACCGTTTTTTGTTAACTAGTAATGTAAATCAATCTTTCCCTACGATGTAAATTTATTTGTAATATGAGATTTTAATTTCAATCAAATTTTAACAAGTTCCAATTAAATTTTAAAGAGAAATTTAAACTTTATAAAATTTTAAA
>APFE031218684.1:13983-45773 GCA_000404065.3 Pinus taeda
ATAATTATTTTATATTTTAAAATTAATGAAAAAAATATTTCCCTTTATTATTTTAAGGGAACAAATTTGCAAAAGAACTCAACTTCAAAATAAAAGGCAAAGCTTACTCCTTTCCTTTCTGTGAGGTCCCTGGCCTACATGAGATGAAACATGGGGAGTGAAGAGTTTCAATAGTAAAATAAATCATTGGTGTTTTTGGGCCTTATCTTCTTTATCTACAAACCTCTTAACATAAACAGCATAGGCCTCATCTAACAAGGCAATAGAAACAACACAGGTCAGAAATGGGTATCCTTCCTACGCTGAGCTTGAACACCAAATTCTTCAATCCTATTCACACTATTCATCCATATCCTTCCATTCAAATCTCATTTACAGTCTGCCAGCCGAATTCATGTATTCTCCCACAACAACACAACCAACTTCCTACCTCCATAACAATTTCAAACCATAGAAAATTAAAAACACGGATAATTCCTCCTGCTGCTGCTGCGTCATCTCCTGCAAAGGCAAAGGTGTTGGAAACTCTGATATTCGACTGTGATGGCGTGATATTGGAGTCTGAACATCTTCACAGAAATGCATATAATGCAACGTTCACCCACTTCAATGTCTGCTGTCCTTCTTCATCAAAACCTGTGGACTGGGATGCAGAATTCTATGATCAACTGCAGAACCAGATTGGTGGCGGGAAGCCCAAAATGCGCTGGTGGGTTTCTCTCCTCAATTCCTAATTCGTATCTAAGCATTTCCAATTCCCATTGTTTCTGAAAGCCTGCTTTTCGCCTACTTTGCAGGTACTTTAAAGAGAATGGTTGGCCTTCTTCGACTATCTTTCAAACACCTCCAGCTAATGAGACTGATCAAGCCAAACTTATTGATACTTTACAGGTGCGACATGCCCAATTTATATGTGTTTGTATCTGGGTGCCTGTATTTGTTTCTATGGAATATACATACGTTGGTGTCATCCAAAGGATTTTTATGCCATCCAAGTTTTGTATCAATCTTGAAAATTGTATTATATAATCAGTGGTGGCAACATAGAAGATAGCCTCATGTTAACATACTCAATGTTTTTCCACTAGCACAAACTCATATAAACCAGGGTTTGATATGCACCTTGGGAAAGAGAAGCTTGAGGTCGTATACCTTCAGTTCAAAGTTATTTTTGTGCGCTTGAGACATGCATTATTGAGCTTAGCAATCTCAGGGTCCATATCAGATCCAAGTCTAGATGGGGCCGCACTGTTCTCTATATTCAATATACTTTCTAGACTCAACGAATCATTACACAATAGCACAACAGACAAAGAGTTATAAATCACCCCATTACCACTTGGGCTGTAGAATACACATCTCTTTTCTCCATGTAAATAGTGGATGGGAAACGCAAGGCTGATCAGATTTCTAATACCCAAAATATGTATTATCATGTGATGATTATTATCAGAATTTGTAATTTCCAGCCATCCTGGTATGGGTAGGGTTTTCCCTCTCTTCCGGGCATGCAAGGGTAAACTAATGAGTTTTTGTTTTTCAGCAACCTCTCCCCTTCCCTCTATTTTGAGCAACTTTGTTGGATCCTTTTGGTAAAGAGTGATTTGGAGAGTGTCCCAGGCCATCCAAACTTCTATGAACAAAATTGTAAACAAATAGATGTGATGGTCTCAAACTCTTATGCTGTCAGTGCAAGCCTTGTGAATGTGGGTGCCCAATAAGCAGAGAGTTATGCTTAAGTACTGATTTTTGCCCGCTTGAAACCAAAGCACCATTGGAAATTAATAATTATTGTTCAAACTTGAAACCTACTGGATTCTAGTCGCAGAATTGATAGTGTGTTTTTTCAAATTTTGGATATTGTATTGTGTTGCGAGAATATTTGTTTATTTATTGATGTCATTATAAATGTTTTTCTTTTGATCAAATGAGCTACTTTTGTAACCTTTAGGATGAGAAATTACTACTAACCAGTCTCCATTTGTTGACTTCCACAGAATCATTACATGCATACAAAATGTTTGCTCAAAAGAATTCAAACCCATGGAAAAATTGTATGTATATATCAAGCTTACTTCCTTTCCATTGCTTTCCATGACAGGAATGGAAAACAGAGAAATACAAAGATATCATCCGTTCAGGGGCAGTAAGTTGTTTGCTTCCTAAATTCTATATTGTATCTTTGTTATATTGGAACAATTTTTTTCCGTTTCTTTAGGCGTTATATTCTGGTTTAAAATGTATGAAATTTCTCTTTGGTTACCAGGTAAATCCAAGACCAGGGGTGTTGCAGTTAATGGATGAAGCCAGGGCCGCTGTATGATAACTATCTTATTGTTCCCTCACAATCTTCTCAGGACCAAGGCCGTATTATATTTAGTAAAAAAAAAATACCCATAACATAGAGACACATTGGTCTGGCAGTTAAGGATTACATTTCCAAATTGGTTGTAACAAACGTTACATTCACATGCAATCTAATCCTATAGGGTAGCAGTAGACAGTGTCCAAACTCCACATCTCATACACCCAGGCCATAATCAATTGGCAAGCACGGCCTAATAGACTTTCTTTGTTTTGTGATGTAGGGAATCAAACTTGCAGTTTGTTCTGCAGCTACAAAAAGCTCAGTAATACTGTGTCTTGAAAATCTACTTGGACTGGTACTGCATCCTTTGAGTCTAGAATCTATTACCAATGCTTATTGGTTCCTCTTATGTTACAGCATGCATTCCTTTTAGTAATAGGTTTTCTTCTTCTGCAGGAGCGTTTTCAACAGCTAGATTGCTTCCTTGCAGGTCTGTTTTCAACAATCTGATTCTGTATCTTGAATTGTATCTTAGTATTCAGTTGGTTTGTGATTGAGTGGTCAAAACTCATTGTGTTCTTTGGCGTCTATAACATGACCAAACTAAAGGTGGAATAAAACTGAATGAGTCTAATTCAAACAGTCATGCTTTTGGAAGGCCACCAATATTTTATAAAATATCCACAAGAAAATAATCCAATCAATTTAATGATTGCAATGCTTCCGAAACTGGGGATAAAACAAAGCTCTCTGATACCGCGCTAGAGATCTTGTATAAAAAAGGCCCCTGTTATTCTGTTATTTGAATAAAAAGCAAAACATCATATATGCATGTGATTTCTGATTTGAGAGATCCAGGAAAGGAAACATGTTTTCAGTTTTCACTGTTATAAAACAACAGTAACCTTCAGCCACTCAAAAGAAATGAGCAATTTTAAATAACAAGCTACATTTCTAGGTGCCCTTGACGTTGAAAGTAAACCATCTTCCAAATCTGTACCCTGATTGAAATGCTTACTTATGAACTGCCAAATGTCATCAATAGTTGCAAGAATCTCATATTAGATAATTATTGTTTTGACTTACGTTTAGCAATTTTTCTAACTGAATCCAAATTTGATACTCCAATCTATTCTGGTAGGTGATGATGTAAAGAAGAAGAAGCCCGATCCTTCAATTTATTTAGAAGCTGCAAAGGTCAGTTATCTTTTGAAAAAGGTTTACCAGGTTTACATAATGCACCAAACCATGAAGAAATTTAGGCACCTCATACTTTTGGGAAGATATTCGTGCAATGTTTTCTGTCATTTTCAAGACTTGATGTTGTTCCTCTTCAGAGATTGGGAAAGTCGGCCAAAAATTGTCTTGTTGTAGAGGACAGTATTATTGGTTTACAGGTATGAAATAAAGTTTTTAACCATGAGAATCTCCTCCAAAAGATACTTGTAATTATTTATTTTATATTTGCACTGTTATGCTGCTGCTTATAATGGGGTATTATAAGGTTGTTCCCTTCATAGTTTGAGAGGAAATATGTGCATCTTTATTGATCAGGCAGCAATAGGAGCAGGAATGGCTTGTGTCATATCATACACCTCTTCAACAAAAGATCAGGTGTGTTCAATTATTATTTTTTTCTCCTCTTTGAATTATGTATTCAGGAAGCTGCAGATAGTTTTAAAAGAAAAAAGAAACAGATATTAACATCAAAGGTCTGAGTATGGTTTAAACTTTTCATTATGTAGGACTTCAAAGGTGCAAAAGCAATTTATCCGGACTTGAGTAATGTACAGTAAGTTTCCACACTATTGAAATTCTCTCAACATGTGTGAGTGGGTGTGTATTTACTATTTTTAGATTTTGATTGGGATAAAATTTAGCTATCAAGAACTTGTTAATGTTAAGGCCTCATGTTGCAACCAATTTGTGCACATTGATTTTACTATCTGTTTCCATGCAGCTTGAAAGACCTTGAAGTGATACTTGAGGACAACCTGGTTGTTTCATAAGAAGAAGAGGATGAAGATGGAATAATCACTTCCAAGAGCTGGCATTCCTTGGCATCTAATTTTGTCAATTTGGTCTCTTACACCTTATACGTTCACAACTATTGCTGTCTCGGCAAAACAAGCCAATTAGACTTGATTTTCAATTTGAATAAATCAATATGTTGTATCAATGACAGCACTTTCTTTTTTTCTTCAAATAAAAAAACATGTTTTATAAATGAATCATTAAGAAGATGCTTGTAGTGCAACACATTGAATAGCATATAATACACCCTAAGCATCACAAGTACAAAGTTATCATAGCATACACTTCTCTCTAAATACATTTGCATCAAAATATACATTTGTTTACACAAAAGGGAACAGTGCCATCACCAATACACTGCATCCCAAAATATACCGAATTAAAAAGGCTAAAAGAATAAATGTCTAGAGTAGTATAAAAGTTCCAACATGAAAAACATGACCAAGAATCAAACGAATAAAATGCTATCAGCATTATACTCTTTTAAAAAAATAATGTTAAATAAAAATTATCATCTCGGACTAACATTTCAAAATAGTTATTAACATGGAAGTGCTAAATTTGCATGCACTCACATCCTGACCAAGTTCAAATTTCTCTTAAATAATTTATGATCATTGGTAAAATGTGCATAGATTTGGAAAATATCGCTGTAGCGAACAGAGAATGACGGAAAGTTCAATGCATACAAATTGTTGTCAATGCTACAAATTAGAGGTGCCTTAATCATTAAACTTCTAGAACCAAGTGCCTAACATTATTTCAAACAAATACAAACAGTGCCTTATATGAGTAAGGAAGCTAGGGTCAGTGGTTTTTTCCTCAGATCATTCCGGGTAGGTAGCATTGTAATGGCAGATCCTGAGGGAAGCTAGTGTACCCTGGGTATTTCTTTGAGGATTGTGGTCTTGGTAAAGTGCCCTTTTTGGACATTTTTGTGAAGAAAGAGGAAAGAACAAAATGGCAGATAAAGGGGCCCAGTTCACTCCAAATGGCTGTCACCCAAGAACAGCTGAACAGCCTCAAATTTCACCAAAACTAGAGTAAGAGAATTTTTATAACTTGAAGACTATGCAATGATTTGTCATTTTCTGGGAGTCTAGCCAAGGTAACAGCCATGAACTGCATATCAACACTAGGGCCATAGGCTTGAACATTAGGCTGCCCCACTAAAAAAAACCTCTTTTTTATAACTTGAGAGGCATCTAGAAGCATCCAGAAGATATTTTAGTCGCCCAATAAAAAATTAGAAGCAAAAAAAATTTTAAAAAAAAAAAAGACAAGAAAAAGTCAAGTTAGAAGAGGAAACTCTGTTGTACGGCCTGGAAACGAGTTTCCGGCCATATTGGCCACGTTTCCTCCTCGAGAAATATGCTGGTTTGGCCGGAAACGAGTTTTCACGCTGTACGGTACGAGTTTCCCCGTTTCCATTTCGTTTTCGACCAGAAACGAACCCTTCTCCAACATTTCCTGCAACTTAGAATTATACCTTTCAAATGCCATGTCTATCACAAATATGGTCATTTAGTATCCTAATTCCCTAAAATGACAACTAGCCATCAAAACAACATCCGGGAACCCAAGAATGATGGATATCAAGAAACATAAAGGAAGAAAAAGAAGCCACAGATGGCCAAAGAAGTAGAGCTGATACTGCAGGAAAATGGCTTCAAAAGTTCAAGATTTTCGAAGACAATGTGGACGTTGGCAATGGGACAACATACAATGTGGATATTGCTATGTTGCAGGAAATGTGGGCCAAGGGGTTGTTTCATCCTAGAAACTAGGATGAAATGTTGAAACGTGTTTCAGGTTGTACAGGTCTGTTTCACGAGGCTGAAATGTAGACTGTATAGCCTGAAATGCATTTTAGGTCCATATGGCCACATTTTCGGCAAAAATAAACTTGTTTTTTTCTTTTTTTCTTTCTTTTAACCTCTTTATTTGGCGATTAAATTAATTTGTGGATGTTTCTAGATGTCTCTTGCAAGTTATAAAAAGACTCCACCTTATTCTCTCTAGGGAAAAAAAAAACTATAAATTAACATAACTTTTACCGCCAGATCTTCCCACCAATGAACGACCTAGATTGATTACAAAATTACAATATTTTACAAGGCAAATTTTCTCTAATTTTTTGCTTCGAGGTGTTCGATCCCTATAATACTAGTGTATCCCCTTTATTGTTATTGTTAGTGTAGCCCCTTATTGTTATTGTTGTGCCCATGTATCCCCCATGTTGTTATTGTTGTGCTCCATAGAAGCCCACTATTGTTATTGTTGTTCCCTTACATTATTATTGTTATGTAGGCTCTGATTATATTGTGACCCCTTAGACTCATGTATATACCAAGGAGGTCATGTCATTTGTATCATCCAAAAATTGTTCATTTATGTAATGTAAAGGAGATTTCCCCGTCGAAGTGGGTAATTTTTAAGTTTTTGATCTATCTTTTCCTGCTTTGTGCGCTGGTTGCATAACACTTGGTTTTAGAGCTTTAGATTCTAGGGTTTTGATGCTACAAATAGGTCATCTTAGCATTTTCACTTTAACATTTTTTCTACAAGGTTCAAATGCTGAAATTGCGACCACGTGGAGTCGAAATCTTGATGAACTTCCTGTAAAAGGTCTAGATCTTGTTTCGCTATATTTTTTGAGATATGGTTCAAGGAAGTTAGGGTTTTGGCATGCTCTAAAATTCAGTGTCAAGCAGGTGACCTTGGAAAGATTGTCATTACTTCCTCTACAAGCATCAGATTTGAATTTCGTAAAAATTTACTGAAATTGCATGGACTATAGTTTTCGTGTCTCATTTTGAGGGCCGAAGGTTGAAACAGTGGCACGTGGCATTCCTTACAAGTTTCTCTACTGGAACAGTCCATAATCAAGCTATCGTGGAAGATTGGGCATAACATTATCTTGAAGAATCTAATTTTGGTCTGACTTATGGTGTTAGAAAGAAGAATCAGAGGGCTACCACACAACTGAATTTCAGGCCTTGGAGATCCAAAATTACAGAGGTACAACATTTTCAATATCGAGCTCCTAAAAAGCAAGAAAAATGTTTGTATTTTTAAAATTTTGCATACTTTTGTTTGAAAAATCAGTTTGAAGTGATTCAAAGGGCATAGTGAAGCATATATATCATTGTTTAATTCCAAAATATCTCAAAACAAAAAAATGGACACACCTAGTAACCAACTAGAAATCTCTTCTATGACACATGAGGAAGAAATGCAATATGGTATATCAAAATTACAAGCCCAAGTGCAACAAATATCAGTCGCAAAAAGTAACAAAAAATGAATTGGAAGCCATGATGAATGTTAAGATAGATGGTATAAAAAGGGACATGGGGTTTTTGAATGATGGTTTAAAAACAGACATAGAAGCAATGATGAATGTCAAGATAGAAGGGTTGAAGGTTTGGCAAAGTTGCTAGAAGAAAGGCTTCCTAGTAGTGACAAGGTAATCCATGAAAATCATGATGAAGACAAAAGGAATATGAATTATGATATTAGAGACTCCAATGTTGGGTTTAAGAACCACCACATTCCAAAGATCGATATGAGGAAGTTTGATGATAAGGATCCGATAACATGGATACTATAAATCGAGCAATATTTTGATCTCCATGACGTGCAACACAAAAAAGGTACATATTGCATCTTTATATTTAGAACTCAATCAATTTGTATGGTATCAATGGCTTTGTTCTCGTGAACCACTTTCCACTTGGTCAATTTTTACGAAGGAAATGATAGCACATTATGAAGATACAAAGAGCAACACCTTCTTTAGCCAATTGATAAATTTCAAACAAAAGGGTTCAATGATAAAGCACATTGATGACTTCTAAAAATTGAATATTAGGTAACTGATATTCCAGAGAAGCATATGATTGATGTCTTCATAGAGACTTTAAATGATAACATCCAACACGAAGTTCGTCTTTGGAAACCTGATTCATTGGAGAAGGCATTCAGGGTGGCAAGAAAATTTGAAAGCAAAATTATGGCAACAAGGAAGTCTACCACTCGCAACTATAAAGATGGAAGTATTGTTGTTCCCAACCTTCCGCAACCTACAAGATTGACACCACAACAATTGGAGGAAAAAATAGCAAAAGGGCTTTGTTGCAATTGTGATAGAAAGTACACTAAAGGTCATAACTGTGTTGGGAAAAAATTATTATACATAGATTGTGAAGAGGAGGAAGAAAAGGAACAAGAAACATCAAAAGAGGAGGATATACACCAAGAACCAACACCAGAGAAAGAAGAAATGAATTCGATCATATCTTGTAATGCATTAACAGGAATTACCACTCCTCAAAATCTCAAGATAGAAGGATATATCAAGAAGAAAAAGGTAGTAGTGTTGATTGATTCAGGTAGTACCCATAATTTTATTCATTGTGAGATAGCCAAAGAATTGAATTGTTTCCCATATACAACACTAGAGTGTCAACTGATGGTTGTAAATGGAGGAACTATAAACTGTTATGGAAAGTGTCATAATATCAAGCTAACTATGGGGGAATATGTATTGAATAGTCTAACGCTTTCCATTCCAATGGGTGGTGCTGATGTTGTACTAGGAGTCCAATGGTTACAATCTTTGGGGATGGTAGCTTTTAATTTTCTAGAATTTTTCTTGAAATTTTTTTGGGAAGGAAATAAAGTTGAATTAAGGGGTATCACGAGAGAACCAGGAAAGATAATCAACTCTAATGGCATGACAAAGCTTATAAAGAAAGAACAAAGGGGCGTAAGTGGACAATTATGTTCACTAGAGGTTCAAACTTCGAAATCACTTATTACTTCAGATCTCCAAAAAAGTCTTGGACAACCATTCCAAAGTATTTGAGACTCCCAAAGGCCTCCCATCTATTCGTGATCATGATCATGCTATTCATTTGTTTCCAGGAATTGTTCCTCCAAACATCAAACCTTACTGATATCCCTATGCCTAAAAGAGAGAAATTGAATGTATGGTTGCAGAAATGCTAGAGGCCAATATAATTCAACCTAGTCAAAGTTATTTCTCTACTTCAATAGTATTGGTGCACAAAAAGGATGGATCATGGAATATGTGTTCGGATTATAGGGAGCTCAAAAAACTCACTATTAAAGATAAATTTCTCATTCCTGACATTGATGAATTGTTGGATGAATTATATGGAGCAATTTACTTCACCAAGCTAGTTTTCGTTCAGGATATCATCAAATTAGAATGAAGATTGAAGATATTCTGAAAACATCATTCAGAACTCATGAGGGTCATTATGAATTTTTTGTCATGCCTTTTGGCCTTACTAATGCATCTTCCACATTTCAAAGTTTAATGAATTCCATTTTCAAACCCTTCTTTAGAAAACTCGTATTAGTGTTTTTTGTTGATATACTAAGCTATGGTAAGTCTTAGAAGGATCATGTTCAACATGTTGACAGGGTTCTCAAACTATTGGAGGAGAAACAATTATATGAAAAAATCTCCAAATGTTTCTTTGGAGTACAAGAAGTGGAATATTTGGGTCATATTGTATCTCATAAGGGTATTAAGGTAGACCCTAACAAAATTAAATCCATTAAGGAATGGAAAATCCCCACAACCATAAAGTATCTTCGAGGATTTCTTGAGTTGAGAGGGTATTATCGCAAGTTTGTTAAGAATTATGGGAGAATAACAACACTACTGAAGAAAGATGCATTTTCTTGGACTCCAGAAGCAACTAAGGCCTTTGAACA
Organism: Pinus taeda; assembly: GCA_000404065.3. Taxonomy (NCBI): domain Eukaryota; kingdom Viridiplantae; phylum Streptophyta; class Pinopsida; order Pinales; family Pinaceae; genus Pinus; species Pinus taeda. The sequence continues at coordinate 24,077 of APFE031218684.1, forward strand.
TCTTAAAGAGGCAATGTGCTAAGCATCAGCCTTAGCTATGCCAGACTTCACAAAAACCTTTATTGTGGAATGTGATGCCTCGGGAAATGGAATTGGTGTTGTTTTAACTTTTAATGCAAGAAGGAAGACCCATTGCTTTTGAAAGTCGTTCAATCAAGGGAAAGTATTTACACAAACCTATTTATGAGAAGGAAATGTTGGCAATACTACATGCATTAAAGCAATAACGACCTTACCTAATGGGAAGACACTTCAAGGTAAAAACAATTCATGATAGCCTTAAATAATTTTTGGAAGAAAGATTATCTTCAGAAGAGCAACAAAAACGGGTCACAAAGATGTTGGGTTATGACTTTGAAATCATCTACAAAAAAAGGAAGCAAAATGTTGTTGCAGATGCACTCTCAAAAAAGGATGAGGATTTGGAAACATTGATTTGTGTCATTTCTATTATCCAACCCGATTGGGTAACCAGAGCAAGGGATGAATGGAAAAATGACGACGAGGTGTGGACACTCATTCAAAGGTTGCAGCAAAATCCTAGTACATCTAATACATTTAGCTAGAAAATTTATTTATTATGGTACAAAGATCGTTGATACCTTTGTAAGAATTCCCAATTCAAGCAAAATATTCTTTTGGAATTGCACACCTCCCCCGTAGGAGGGCACTCAATATTTTTAAAATCTTACCATAGGATCAAGAAGGAATTTTTTTGGGATGGCCTTAAATCTGATATTCAAAAGTTTGTGGCAGAATGTTTGGTTTGCCAACAAAATAAAGTTGAGACAATTAAGACCCTGGGGCTTTTACAATGTTTAATCATTCCAAGTCAGCATTTGGAGGAGGTCTCAATGGATTTTGTCATAGGTTTACCCAAATTTGAAAGAAAGAGTGTCATCATGGTGGTAATTGATAGACTTACCAAGTATGCACATTTTTGTGCATTATCTCATCCTTCTAAAACCAATACAGTTGTTATTGCATTTATGGAAACAATTCAAAAACTACATGGAAACCCAAAGATTATTGTATGATCATTTTGGACGGAATTATTTCTTATCTTGGTACTCAATTAGCTCATAGTTCATCTTATCATCCTCAATCTGACGAACAAATTGAGATAGTGAACAAATGTTTGGAAGGATATCTTCATTTCTTTCTATTTGATAAACAAACACAATGGGTCAAGTGGTTACCTCCAGTTGAATGGTGGTATAACACTTCCTTCCATACTGTAGAAAAAAATGACCCCATTTATGACACTTTATGGATATCATCCACCATCCATCACATCATCTTTAAGAGAAAATTCTAAGGTTCAAGTAGTGAAAAAACACATTGACCATCAACAACAAGTTCTCCAACTGTTAAAGGATAACCTCACTCTGGCGCAAAATCAAATGAAACAACAGGCATATCAACATCGCAGTGAAATAAATTTTGATGTAGGTAGCAGGTTGGGTATTTTTACGACTACAACCATACAAACAAATGTCCCTCAAGCAAGCTAAGAAGGATAACAAATTATCACCCAAGTACTATGGTCCTTACAAGGTGTTGCAAAATATTGGTACTATGACATACAAATTGGAGTTACCTGCATTTTCCCAAGTACACCCAATTTTCCATGTTTCATGCTTAAAGAAGGTTATCAGTGACAAGATCTCAGTTCAAACAATGTTGCCAAAACTTGACAAAGAAGGAAAAACCATATTGGACCCTGAAGCAGTGATGGAAACAAGAACCTGACAGTTACGGAATCGATTAATTTCAGAGTATCTCATTAAGTGCAAGAACTTACCTGTTGAAGATTCCACATGAGATGATGAGAATTTTATACAAAAGTATCCAGACCTACTCAAGCGTTGAGGACGACACTTTTTTGAAGGAGAGGAGTATGTTAGGTCCTTATAATACTAGTGTATCCCCCTTATTGTTATTGTTAGTGTAGCCCCTATTTTTATTGTTGTGCCTATATATCCCCCATGTTGTTATCATTGTGCCCCATAGAAGCTCGTTATTATTATTGTTGTGCCCTTACATTATTATTGTTATGTAAGTTTTGATTATATTGTGACCCCTTAGACTCCTATATATACTAAGGAGGTCTTATCATTTGTATCATCCAAGAATTGTTCATTTATGTAATTTAAAGGAGGTTTCCCCCTTGAAGTGGGTAATTTTGTCGCATCCCCTGATGATGGACTCACTTGGTAGTCCGAAACGTTGGGTTCATAAAACTCTATAACAGGTCATTCCTCCTCTATTTAAAATTTTTAAGTCATTGATCTAACTTTTCTTCTGCTTTGTGAGTTGGTTGCATAACACGGGGGCACTTCCCCCAAACCCCCACTAGGGGAGACTCCAAAAAATTGCCACTGCCTCCCATTAGACCCTCTGCTAGGGACTCGGATCCAAACACGACTAAAACAAGGCCTCTGAATCAGGGAGATAATCAGGCTCCACACCCAATTATATATATATATATATATATCATGTTTCTCCATTTCCAAAATTTGGTGGGGTAACGTTTTGTACCTATACCTTTTTAAAAAACTCATACATGTTTCCCTGTATCGTGCAACTTAGGGATATTGGAAATGTAAGCTTGTTCATAAGGTGTTGGAGCCTTGAATTCATGCACATAAAGGAGATTCATACTAAAGCACCAATTTAGATAAGATTGTACTAGTATCTAAAGCTTTGGAATGGAAAATCTTAAAGGACTACAAGAGATGCCTTGGGAGAACACATAAAATCTACTTTCTTAGAAAAAACAATAGCAACTTGTTTCATAAGGAGAATTCCTTTCAAATGCCAAGTATGTCACTAATATGGTCGTTTATTGCACTCACGATCTAAAATGACAACCAACCAACAGACCAACACATAGGAAACCAAGAAAATAAAGTTCAAGAAGAAAATAGGAAGAGAAATATGTTGCAGATGGCCCAAGGAAGCAATATGTAGAATGGAGACTAAAGGAAAAGGGCTTCAAATGGTCAATATCTCATAAAATGAAGTGAAGGGTAGTAGTAGCAATGGGAAAACATACCCAAGCAAGGAAACAGATCTTCAAGAAAGCTAGAGAATATCTAGTGAAGATCAATCCCAAGAGGGGGTGATGATAGAAGTTGGCACCATGGTTGCTTGGGAGTGGGAGGGGGGAGCGACATGGATTAAACCTGTTAAATTGGAAACTAGGTCCAAACTCCATGTCGGTCAGCTTATTTATGGCAGCTGATATTTTTATTGGATTCCTCTCGTCAAGAGGTGTAGGATTGATCCAAAGATCATCCGATTCTGATAAGTATTTATGGAGATATGAATTCATTTTGATTATGGATTTATCATCTAGCCAACCAGCTACTTGAGTAGGCTCAAAAGCCCAAAAGACATGCCTATTCATCACCTACGTTTTAGTATAAATTGAAGAGGACTTGAGGTCATTTGGAATACACATTCTTCATGTGCTCTCCTCTCCATGTCTTGGGTTTTTGGAGAAGGAGAGACACTAATGAAGGATGCCCTAACATGATGCCCTAATTTACACGCTGGAAATGGAGACACTTAGCCACAGTAAAGGAAGACATTTACACGCTGGCAAACAATAGATATACCTTGGTTAATACATCTAAATGCAATCCTAGCATGGAATAGAGATATATAATATCCATGTAAATGAATACGAAGCAAGGCTCATACAAAATATATACGCTACGATGGGAAATATACGTTATTCAGGAAAGAAACCCTAGCACAACAAGGAGGCCTTACGCAGTATAAATGGAAGAACACGCAGTCATATATAATATGCTCTCTGAAATCCATGTACAATTATATGCTATAATGGAAGGACATTATATATTGAAACGTTGGAAAGTCAATACGCTGGGAAGTCATACCACGTAGGTCATATGCAATATATTGAAATGTTGAACAGTCAATACGTTGGGAAGTCATACCACGCAGGTCATATGCAATATATTGAAATGTTGGATAGTCAATACGCTGGGAAGTCATACCACACAAGTCATATGCAATATCTTGAAACGCTGGACAGTCAATACACTGGGCAGTCATGGTGATATACCACGCAGGTCATATGATATATGGACGCAGCAATCATGGGACGCAATGATGTATGGAACGCAGTCATCATATGTTGTATGGAACGCAGTCATCATATGCTGTATGGAACACAGTCATATGTATATACGCTTCATGGTGTATGGAACGGTCATATATATTATGAGGGCAGTCATATAATATATAATCCACTTCATTCATAACTGCAGTTCAGCATGGTTATGAAGAACGTTGGTCATATAGATAGTGCTAAGCAAATAATGGGACTATGTGGAGAATAGCCTAGCTGCTTTGCCAGGCTGCAAGCCATAGCAAGCAGCTAAGGCTAATATACAGAAGGATAGTAAAGGTAGCATGATGATATGAGCATTGGATAGCAGAATGATGTAAGAGATCATGGGCTGCATACAATAGCAGCATGATGATGATGCATATTAGTATGGGCAGCATTATAAGATCATGAACATGAAGAGCAGCATGATTAGATCATGGACATGGGCAACATGATGATAATCATGATTAGTGCAACATGGTGTCATATGCAGTGGTGCAGCAAGTGGACCTAGATGCAGCACTACGATAGGTGAAGCCGTCACCTTGGAGAATCAGTTGAAGCAGAATGTCTTCAACTGATCTCATTGTTATACGAAATGATCTATGCTAGACCTACATAAGTCAAAGTGTTGACTTCTATTGTAAATGTAATATCTCTCTCTCTCTCTCTCTTTCTCTGTTGAACTTTGAAGAACATAAAAGAAGAATTTATCAAGGATTTCCCCACACATTGTGGGGTTTGTCTCTGGCTAGCGCCACATCTTGTGTCCTCTTGTCTTGCCATGTCTTTTGCGATTTATACTTATGTTCTATCTGCAGTTTACTTTAATGCTAATGTGATTGCTAATCTTGAAAAGATATTGGAAAATTAAAATAAATTTCTCTAGCATAGAACATACCTAAAATTTACATGGGATCAAAGCTGAGGTGAAGACAATGCCCAAGCAAGAGTGAAAGAGCAATCACCAAAGACAGTTGGGACAAGACAAAAGGATCAATGGGTTCTTCACAATTCACTTAGGGTGAAGTCAAAGCAGAGCATATTATCAGAATGGCAAAGCAGAACTTCTGATGGCATACCTAAATATCACTTCATTGGGAATTTCGGATCTAAGGGTGGAAGGAAAGGTAGATGTCTTGGTTATGAGTTCGGCCCTTATGCGAAGGAGTGTCTGAATGACAGAGATGCAGGTCATCAAAGACACAGCCGACTCTTCAAGGAAGCAAGGAACCCCAGGTAAGGAGAATCAAATATTGTTTCTGAAAAAGAAATGTTATCTTGTATTGGCCCTCTCCTTTAGATTCTTTGGGAACCTGACATATTTATTGTAGTGCTCCAAGGCACTTCATCAAATAGAAGGGTGCACTCTCTAATTTGGTAGAGATGGAAACAATCGTGGGATTACACTTGGAGCCGATGCCACCTATCCCAAAAAGTGAATGGAAGTCAAAGGTTTTATGGTGGCATTCGTCAATGGAAAGGTACGTGTTTGAAAATAGAATTTTCTAAGATGCTTTTGAGTTCAAGGTTGTATTAAGTTACAGGAAGTCCACGAGTAAGACCATGTCCATTGACACATAGCACCGGAGGTCTGTGAATTAGATGGTGACAGGGAAGCCTGAATTCAAAAAGAGCATGAAACTACATGTTTGAGATGTACCGAAGGAAAATCTTACAAGGGGACCATTCCCCTCAAGTAGCAGGTCCACAGGTTTGAAACAACCTGTGGAGTTTTGAGATTCATGAATGGGAATCTCATGTAGACAAGTGGAAGAAAGCCCTCTATGGCTTGAAGCAAATCACCCCATGCATAGTATGAGAGGATCAACAATTGTCTAATGAAGCTGAGATTCACTAGGAGTGAAATTGATCCAAACCATTACTCGAAGGTTGTGGATGATAGACCTCTCATACCGGCACCTATGTTTGACAAGTGCAGACCCTCTCATTTGTAGGAGACAGAGGGGGTTGGATTCCATATGTGAAATGATAAACTACAAGCCTGTGACTACCTCAAGGATATTAACTTTCAGAAGCTATATGGTAGTGATGTCGGACCAGATTTGGGAAATGCCTCTAAGTTTCATAAACTCAATCATGTTGATGTTCTTGGTGAAATTCCGTCCAGACATATGTTTTGCAGTTAGCATGGTGAGCTCATATTTGGTTGAGCCCCACTGGATTGGTGCCAAGAATCCTCTGAGATATCTTCAGGGCACATTCTCTCATGGATTGAGATACACTGCCGGAAATATGAAAACTGCATGATTATTCGAACGCCGATTGGGCAAGCATTGTGGAGGATCACTAGAGCACTTCTCAGTGTTGGTTCTCTTTGGATTCTGCTTCGATATCATGGATGAGAAGGAAGCAGAAATCAGTTGTTATAAGTACCATCGAGACCGGATACATAACTACGAGTATGACCTCGTATGAAGTTGCCTAGCTATGGAAACTCTTAAGTGAGTACACATGATGAATACCACTGTGATTCTCTGTGACAACCAGAGGTGGGATTCGATTATTGAGGAATCTTGTATTCAATGATTGCTCCAACAGATAGACATCAAATATTGCCTTATCTGGGATATGGTAAGTCGATGAGCAAGGAGGTTCCATCGCACTGAGATGATGTACAGGTTAGAGCCCCGGGGAAAGATCAAATTTGTGATTTTCCTGAATGACTTGGAGTCATCGAGAGACCTTTGTAAAAGGGTCCTGCATGTTGCATACATTGAGATCTAGGAGCTCTGGGGGGCTTGCGGTTCTTACTGGAGCAACATACGACCACAGGGTGACTCACCCTCCCCTGGTGGTGCGCACTGGAACAAGATGATTCGCTCTTAAGTGGGCTAAGATAATTTGCTCTCTTATGGAACAGGATGATTCGCTCTCCTGTGTAGTAGGATGATTAGTTCTCCTATGAGGCCTAGATTGATGTGTTCTCCATAGCGATTGTAGCAGGATTGATGTGTTCTCCTGTGAGGCCTAGATTGATGTGTTCTCCATGGTGATTGTAGCAGGATTGATGTGTTCTCTTGTGAGGCCTAGATTGATGTGTTCTCCATGGTTATTGTAGCAGGATTGATGTGTTCTCCTGTGAGGCCTAGATTGATGTGGTATCCATGGCGATTGTAGCAGGATTGATGTGTTCTCCTATGATGCCTGGATTGATGTGTTCTCCATGATGATTATAGCAGGATTGATGTGTTCTCCTGTGAGGACAGGATTGATTAGTTCTCCTGTCAAGGCATCCTACCCATGTAGTCTGGGACTCATGGGAAGTACCTCTCATCTGATCAATGAGCAGGGAAATGAAGTTAGATACCATAGTAGTACCAATGGATGCATCGTTGTATCTATAGTACTACTTACGCTAGGATGACCTCCATTGATCTAGAATCAATGATACTGATCTGGGACCAGTGGTAGGAGTTGTACCATACTATGACACTGAATTCGAGTCGGTTGAGACTGGTCTGGGACCAGTGGTACATACTCTGAGACTGACTTCGTGTTAGTGCAGTACTGGTCTAGGACCAATGAGAGTGGTACATACTATGAAGCTGACTTCAGGTCGGTTGAGACTAGTCTGGGACTAGTGCTACGCACTCTGAGACTGACTTCAGGTCAATGGAGAATGGTATGAGACATTCTCGATCAATTCTTCTTCTTCATAGTTCAGCAGAGCTAAGTTGAGCTTAGAAAAGCAGAGCAGAGCCAGCAAAGCAGAGTGGAGCAAAGCTGAGAAAGAGAAAAGCAGAGCCAGCAGAGCTGAGCAAGAGTAGAGCAGAGCCAATAGAGCTGAGTAGAGCTGAGCTGAGCAGAGCTGAGCAAGAGCAAAGCAGAGCCAGCAGAGTTGAACAGAGCAGAGCCAGCAGAGTTGAGCAGAGCAGAGCCAGCAGAGCCAGCAGAGCAGAGCTAGTAGAGCCAGAAGAGTTGATCAAAGCTAAGAAGAGTTGGGCAGAGCAGTGCAGGGCACTGATGACAAAGATAGTACAGTCGAATTTATGGATCAACGAATGGAGCTCTCCCTAGTTGAGAGTGAGTGTTAAACTGGAAACTAAGGCCAAACTCCATGTGGGTCAGCTTATTTATGGCAACTGATATTTTTATTGGATCCCTCTCGTCGAGAGGTGTAGGATTGATCCGAAGATTATCTGATTCTAATAAGTATTTATGGAGATATGAATTTATTTTGATTATGGATTTATCATCTAGCCGACCAGCTACTTGAGTAGGCTCAAAAGCCCAAAAGACATGCCTATTCATCACCTACTTTTTAGTATAAATTGAAGAGGACTTGAGGTCATTTGGAATACACATTCTTCATGTGCTCTTCTCTCCACGTCTTGGTTTTTTGGAGAAGGAGAGACACTAATGAAGGATGCCCTAACATGATGCCCTAATTTACACGCTAGAAATGGAGACACTTAGCCACAGTAAAGGAAGACATTTACACGCTGGCAAACAATAGATATATGTTGGTTAATACATCTAAACGCAGTCCTAGCATGGAATAGAGATATATAATATCCGCATAAATGAATACGAAGCAAGGCTCATACAAAATATATATGCTACGTTGGGAAATATACGTTGTTCAGGAAAGAAACCCTAGCACAGCAAGGAGGCCTTACGCAGTATCAATGGAAGAACGCGCAGTCATATATAATACGCTCTCCAAAATCCATGTACAATTATACGCTATAATGGAAGGACATTATATATTGAAACGCTAGACAGTCAATACGCTGGGAAGTCATACCACGTAGGTCATATGCAATATATTGAAACACTGGACAGTCAATATGCTGGGAAGTCATACCACACAAGTCATATGCAATATATTGAAATGTTGGACAGTCAATACGCTGGGAAGTCATACCACGCAGGTCATATGCAATATATTGAAACGTTGGACAGTCAATACACTAGGAAGTCATACCACGTAGGTCATATGCAATATATTGAAACGTTGGACAGTCAATACGCTAGGTAGTCATGGTGATATACCACGCAGGTATATGGACGCAGAGATCATGGGACACAATGATGTATGGAACGAAGTCATCATACGCTATATGGAACGCAGTCATCACGCGTTGTATGGAACACAGTCATATGTATATACGCTTCATGATGTATGGAACGGTCATATATATTATGAGGGCAGTCATATAATATATAATCTACTTCAGTCATAACTACAGTCCAGCATGGTTATGAAGAACGCTAGTCATATAGAGAGTGATAAGCAAATAATGGGACTACATGGAGGATAGCCTAGCTGCTTTGCTAGGCTGCAAGCCATAGCAAGCAGCTAAGGCTGATATATAGAAGGATAGTAAAGGCAACATGATGATATGAGCATTGGATAGCAGAATGATGTAAGATATCATGGGCTGCATAGGACAGCGGCATGATGATGATGCATATTAGTATGGGCAGCATTATAAGATCATGAACATGAAGAGCAGCATGATAAGATCATGGACATGGGCAGCATGATGATAATCATGATTAGTGCAGCATGGTGTCATATGCAGTGGTGTAGCAAGTGGACCTAGATGCAGCACTACGATAGGTGAAGCCATCACCTTGGAGAACCAGTTGAAGCAAAATGTCTTCAACTGATCTCATCGTTATACGAAATGATCTATGCTAGACCTACATAATTCAAAGTGTTGACTTTTGTTGTAAATGTACTATCTCTCTCTCTCTCTCTCTCTTTCTCTGTTGAACTTTGAAGAACATAAAAGAAGAATTGATCAAGGGTTTCCCCACACATTGTGGGGTTTGTCCCTGGCTAGTGCCACATCTTGTGTCCTCTTGTCTTGGCATGTCTTCTGCGATTTATACTTATGTTCTATCTACAGTTTACTTTAATGCTGATGTGATTGCTAATCTTGAAAAGATATTGGAAAATTAAAATAAATTTCTCTAGCATAGAACATATCTAAAATTAACAAAACCATATAACAATATTCATCTAGTAGATATAATCTTCATAAACCATAGTTCCACAAATTATAAGTTCTCATTTGTATAAAATGTAAGGGTGTACATAACCAAAATAACATCGAGTGCAATACATCTCTAAACCGAAAATACATCAACAAATAGGCTCTAGATGGTCTCTAGCATCCAAAAAAATCATGTTACAACAAATACCTACAAATCGTAAACATCATTGACTATCTTGGGATATTTTTCATTAATATCACCCTGTAGGCATTAACATAAGATATAAAAAACATAACATGTCAAGTTAAGATTTTGTTTGAGTGATGGGTACATTTTTATTAGGGTCATGATAGAGGAGTTCAACAACCAATATCACTAATATCAAGGTACATACAGGGTTTTATGCTTTTGACTAAATACAAGTTCCATAACCTAGTACATGACAAAATCCAATGGAAACATTGCAATACCCCCAATCTTGAAATCCTAAAAAATTGATAAGTCTGATGGATTTTGAGTGAGATCTAAAATTCTACTTTCTCCATATGAAATCCAATGAGGTTAGAACCACTCTCAAACATCCGGAGTCATTTCATGGTAATGTTAAAAATTTAAGTAAAAAAAAAGATAAAGGAGAATGTATTTGTCTCTTTTACTTTAAGAATTTAACATTACCATGAATTGCATATCAATACTAGGGCCATATGCTTGAATATTAGGCTACCCAACTCAAAACTCTTGTTTCTTTGGAAAAAAATTGTGTTTGGAACATCATTGTGAAAAAGCAATTTGCAAAGAAAGCTAGGGAGCTTCTTTCTTTTTTGTGGGAGCACGTTCCCGGGTCGCTCTCAATACGCTCCCGCTCGGAGCACGTTTCGGGAGCAGATATGAGGGGCAGGGGAGCTACCCCTCAACCCTAGCTAGGACAACCAAAATAAGAAGTTATCAACCCAAAACCTAAAGAAAAAAATGGTCAATGTGAGCTTGCCTGGTCAATGAAACCTTGCAGTGTGGTTAATGCCCCCACCAGGGGTTCAAGTCTCCCCAACAACATGTTTGTCCCTTCTAGGCCAATTGTGTTATTGCTTGTGCATGTGTTTGCAATTGGGTCCACTTGCAAGTCATTTAAAAATTTGATCAAATAGATAACAACCTCTTACAACTTCTTAGTTAAAGGATTCCAATTTGAGTGTTCCAAGTTCTTTACATTTATTGTAATAACCATAGATTGGGGAAGGTCGAACTTGTCATGTTGGAATAAATGGAAACTAGTAAAAAAAGTGAGAATGTTGAAACATAGACGATGCCATGAAACTTTTACGGAAATCAATGTTGAAGTTTCTAAGTTTACTTATTTAGAAACCCTCCATCCACTTTATCTGATTTATTCCTACCTACTTGTTATTTTCCTTAACAAGTTATTTACAATGTAAATACTAAAAATAAACACTAGTGCATGCTCAACATATTACAGATCAACAACTATAAAGAAACAGAAACAAACAAACCATATGACACTATTATTTTTGGACTAATGTCCCCGGAAAAACCCAATGTGGGAAAACCGGTGCAGCTATATGAGGGTTTTCTTATTAAGCAATATCAGAGTACAATCTGAGTGTCGAAACTGGCCTACCCAACAGAGAATTTCTTTAGCAGTAATACCTCTCGGTTTCTGACAAATCTACTGGTTGTAACCCTGGATAATCCTTCTAGCTGCTACTTAGTACCAATCTACCCCAAAAACCCCAGCGTCTGCCCAATCTGGACTGCATCAGCCTCTCCTAGCCCAGTGATGGCCCTGCATCAGCCTCTCCTAGCCCAGTGATGGCCCTGCATCAGCCTATCTTGGCCTGCGTCAACCCTAGGAGGCCCTGTGTCAACTCTCTAAGCCTCTGCATCAGCTACATTAGCCTCTCGGGTGCTCTGCGCAGCACTTAGCTACATCTGTGTGGCCCTGCGTGAGCACTGGCTACTCCTGCATCACTCTCTCTAGCTGCTCTGCTGCTTTCCTGACATTGTCTCCGCCTTTCTGTCTCTCTATACTCAATGCCCCTCAGCTTCTCTCCGATCATTGATTCTATCTCTCTTAGCAAACCCCGCACTAGAGAATAGAATGACTGATCACATTAGTGTATTCTCCAAGTGACCCTCAAGCCTCCTCTTATACTTTTCCTGTTGACATATCGATGGTCGAGATTAAGTCTCTAATCAATGGCTAAGATTAGATCTGGCTTGATCCATGTCTTTTAGACCACTCTAACATAGATTCATATTAATAAACATTAATATTTTATTTTCCCTAAGTTTAGACTTAGGGACTCCATTGAAAACATTAATTATTTTAATATCTCCTGATTTGTTTAGAATCTGCCCAAACCCTTTCTAAGTATTGGAGATCTCATGTGCCGCAACCTCTCCACCAAATTTCGTGGCTAGAGCACATTTGATGCTACCCCAAATCAACACTCCCTTTTAGCGAGGATTGTGCTCTAATAATACTCCTCACTGAGTATTACTCTGATCATTCAACATTGGTACCTATGCGGATGCTAGGCCTTCCTACCCATCATCCTCTGCATTGCTGCATCCTATATTGTTGCCCATGGTTCTGCCACTGCCACTGTTGCATCTGTACGACAACTCCTTCTACATCTATGTTGTTGCTGGTCCTTTCTCCCAACACTACACCACACTGCACCTCCTCTCATCATGCTACATTATGCTGCCCACTACTGCACTGCAACTCAGTTACTGAGAAGTAAGTAACTGATCTCCCAACTAACCTCCCTCTTGGGCTAGAAACACCCATTGATCCTAAAGCTCCCTCTGCCACTAAAAAGTTCTCCCTCTCTGACCTCTATGCTGCTGCAACGACTCCCTATATCTTGCACCGTTGCACACCTCTCTGTGACATCCTGCATTGGTGCAACACTCTTGTGCCTCTCGCACTGCTACAGCCTGCTAGCCTCACTCTATCTCAGGACTACTGCACTGTATCTCTCTCTACCGCTCCATCTGCATCCGTCTCTACCCACTCAACCAGTCCTGCTACTCCTTGACAGGGCTCCCGTAGCAAGGTCTAATCCAAGAGGTTGGGTACCTCGACGATCCTACCCCTCATCGCCTATAGTCCATCTGACTATAGCTTGATGTCTCCAGACTTCTTCTCAAGTGGTGCATGTGCACTCATGGCATAGTCATCGTCTGTCAAAACTTCCTTCTCTACCCTTACTGGTGCTACCTTAGTCTCGGAAGACTCTCCCTTACTCTTCTTCCTAGGACACTGGGTGGCATAATGACCCAGCTCCCCATAGTGGAAGCACTTGATCTTGGAGAGATCTTTCTTCTTCCGCTTTTCCTGCTTTTCATGCTTTCCCTCAGATACTAGGGCAACATCTTCCTCCTCCTGCTTGACTTTGATCCCCTTGCTGTTGTTACCTGTCTTTGACTGTCATCTGATCTCTTCTTGGCGAAGAGCTGCCTATATCTCATCCCAAGGTGGAAGTGTTCCTCTCCCCAGTATACTCTAGACAAACACTTCCTAGTCTTCTAAGATAGCATTCAGGGTTATCTTCACCATTAGCTCCTGATCCAATGTCACCCCTATAGCAGTCAACTGATCTCGGATCTCATTCAGTCCTCCGAGGAAGTTGCCAACCAATTTTCCCTTCTTCATCTGATACGACCTCCTCTGGTTCTCGAGCAGCATTCTTATTTGCACAAAAGTATGCTGGTACAGCTTCATGAGAGCCTCCCACATCTCAAATTTCGTTTCCTTCTCGGCTATGTTTGGTATGACATGATCCTTGACCTCGTCAAGGATAATGCTCTTGGCCCTTGCCATTGCCTCCTCGTACCTATCATTATCATTGGGGTCGACTGGGACAGCTATTATCTTCAAGGCTAAGTTCTTCACATGATTCCTGTCAAGTACGGATAAGATTCTGTCCTTCCAGATTGCGAAGTTCGATGCTCCATCCAGTTTATCCTGGTCTCTTACTCTGTGTAGTGCCATGATGCTCCTCTACTTCCCTCCTGGAAGTTCTCTGTTTGACTCCTCTGAGTCTCTACTTTCCATCTGGAAGTTCTCTTCTAGACTCCCTCTGGGTCCTGATTTCCCTCTTGGAAATCCTTCTATCGCTTGTTGAGATGCCCCCTACTCTGATCATCTTGTGCAACCGCACCACTGATTCAGGTTCCTCGGCTAGAAACGCTCGGTAGCAACTCCTCTGGCCTTGCTCTGTCAAGTACTATTCTAACTACACTACCTCATCAGCTCCACTATGCAATATTCTTGCAGCCTTCTAAACCCCAGCAACTGCCTCTCTGTGGACTGTGTCAACCCCTCTCTACCTCACGCTGGCCCTGCGTCACCCTGGATGGGTCTGTGTCAACCCTGGGAGGCCCTGCATCAACCCTCTAGCCCTCTACATCAGTAATGTTGGCCTCTCTGAGGCTCTGCGCAGCTCCCGGTTTCCTCTACATGGCCCTGGTTGGCTCTGCGTCACACTCCTTGGCTTTTGCGCTGCTAGAAACACCTTTTGTCACCTCGGGACAGCTTTTTTCTGTTGTTATTGCTCCGCTCGGTTGATGTCTTTTAGTCCTCCTGTGTCTGTAGCCTCCCTCTAATACCATATTGAAGTTTCTAAGTTTACTTATTTAGAAAGCCTCCATGCACTTTATCTGATTTATTCCTACCTACTTGTTATTTTCTTTAACAAGTTATTTACAATGTAAATATTGAAAATAAACACTAGTGCATGCTCAACATATTACAGATCAACAACTAAAAAGAAACAGAAAAAACACACCATATGACACAATTATTTATGGACTAATGTCCCTGGAAAAATCCAATGTGGGAAAACCAGTGCAATTATCTGAGGGTTTTCTTATTAAGCAATATTAGAGTACAATCTGGGTACCGAAACTGGCCTACCCAACAGGGAATTTCCTTAGCAGTAATACCTCTCAGTTTCTGACAAATCTACAGGCTGAAACCCTGGATAATCCTTCCAACAACTACTCAGCACCAATCTGCCCAAAAACCCCAATGTCTGCCCAATTTGGACTGCGTTAGCCTCTCCTAGCCCAGCGCTGTCCCTGTGTCATCCTATCATGGCCTGTGTTAGCCCCAGGCCCCAGGAGGCCCTACGTCAGCTCTCTGAGTCTCTACGTCAGCTACGCTGGCCTCTCTGTTGCTCCGTACAACACTTAGCTGCATATGCGTGGCCCTGCGTGAGCACTGGCTGCTCTGCTGCTTTCCCAACATTGTCTATGCCTCTCTATATCTATGTACTCAATGCCCCTCAGCTGCTCTCCGATCACTCATTCTATCTCTCTTAGCAAACCCCACTCTAGAGAATAGAATCACTGATCACACTGGTGTATTCTCCAAGTGACCTCAAGCCTCCTCTTATACTTTTCGTGTAGACATATCAACGGCTGAGATTAAATCCTTAATTAATGGCCAAGATCAGATTTGACTTGATCCATGTCTTTTGGACCACTTTAACACAGATTCTTATTAATACACATTAATATTTTATTTTCCCTAAGTTTAGACTTAGGGACTCCATTGAAAATATTAATTATTTTAATATCCCCTAATCTGTATTGGAGATCTCATGTGCCCCAACCTCTCCACCAAATTTTGTGGCTAGAGCACATCCGATGCTACCCCAAATCAACAATCAATGCTCAAGTAAGTTTTCAACCCCTCTATCTATGGTAAGTGATAACCTACGCTGATTAAGCTAGAAAGAAAGTGACAAACCTTACCTTTGCTCTATTAGGGTAAGTTTCTAAAAAGTCTCACCTGAGTAAAGCTCAATTGGGTAAAGTGACCTTCCTTTTGTTAGAATTCCAATCCCTAGGTAACTAATGTCCTTATGATCTCAATCAAACAAGCAAATAACTTAATTTAATTAACACTAAAATTAAATTTCAAACAATAGCATCAATCACACATAACTGAAATTAAATAGTGGAAGCATAAAAAATGATTTCTCACACCATAGGTAATTACTCCAATTCAACCCTCATTCCTTCAAAAATTACTTTCAAGGAAACCTCTACACATTGCCCAAAAAAAAAAGCACGCATGGATACCAAAAATGCCATGACCTAAGCTTGTACAACTCATTGTAAAAACCCAAAAACAAAAACAAAACAAAAATTGTTGCAAGACCTCTAAGCCATCTCATAACATCTATTTGTAAGATTATACAAACCCTTATCGACATGTTCGTATGAGTCCCAGTGTTGATATTTGATGACATAGTAGATTTTTTAGCAATGTGCCAAACAATCGCAATTTTTTCGGCCAGATTACTTCATAGTTCCAACATGCTGAGTGAAATGACAAAAAAATAAAGAATTGGGTCAAAACCCCAATTTTTTAGTAAATTGTCTCAAAAATCATAAAAAAATCATGCAATTCACTACAAATTTGTGATTTTTTCTGAAATTTCTGACAGTTTACTAAAAAATTGGGGTCTTGAGTCAATTCTTTCTGTTTTTTTCATTTCACTTAGCTAGTTGGAGTTGTCAGCAAATTTGTAGTGTAGTTGAGGGTTTTTTCATAGCGTTAGAAAGGATTCCAAGTGTTGGGCAAGTCGATCTGTCCAGGCCTACTAATGCTATGTAATCAATGATAATGTTAAATTTTTAATGTAAAAGTGACATTATACTTTATAAAGATAAAGATAAAGGGGAATGTCACATTTACTTAAATTTAACATTACCATTAATTGTTTCAGGATGTTTGAGAGTGGTTCCAAACTCATTGGATGTTATATGAATAAATTATAATTTTCACTGTTGATAATATCATCAAGATATCAATGATATTTGTAAATATCACGACATTTTCGACAAAATGAGATATCGCCGAGTAGATATTGCGATATTTTCCACTTTAAACTTATCATGATATTTCCAAAATATCATGATATTTCCAAAATATCAGCCATATCTCAACAAAATATCGCACGATGACCGAATTTATCATCGAGCAAGCTAGGCCGCAGCTACAAAACCAAAATTTTGACTTTTATTTGCTCGTTTTGCTTTGTTAGTCTTGGAGAAGGAAAGGGAAGAGATTTATGGTGGTTTTCATGGAGGGATTGAGGATCAAACAACCATTATCATCACCAACCAAAAAAAATGTGGATCAAAGATTCAAAAACAGTGAGACAAACTTCTTTTCTTCCATTAGCAGGTATGTTCTTAAAAACCCCTAAGTTAATGATTCTTTTCATAGATTTAGGGTTATGTTTGCTTGCCTCTTTGCCTACCAACATTTTGCTTCTTTGTTTTCTTTCCATTTGTTGTGATTTTCATGCCCATGAGCCAATGCGAGTTTTTCTCCATATTTGGACAACAAGCTTCATTTTTTTTTTACTTTCTTATGCACCCTCTTATTACCATTTTTCATTGCAAAAAATATAGTAAAAAAAAAAATTAAATGAGGTGGTTGTTATTTCTTCTGTATGGGATTTTAATGCCAATTTTTTTTTTTTGGTGCCATGGGTTCGAATTAATCCACTACAAATACGCCAAAGCCTTTAGACCCATTTTGGGAGTATGGGGAACCTAATTGTGGGACAAATCAGGCATATCTAACATGCAAATTGTGTGGGGACAAGATGACAGAAGGGTTTACGCGATTGAAATACCATCTAGCTAGATTCATTAGACATGATGTTGGACTTTGTATAGAATCTAGTGCGGAGCTTATACAAAAATCTCTTGAAACAATTGATGAAAAAGACAAAAAAAAAAAAAAGAGGCAGAAAGAAACAAGGTTGAAAATGTAGGTAGATCTTTTGGGATATCTTCTTCTGATTTTGAGGCTGAGGGTAGTGGGAGGGGCTCCACAGCATCACCTGCTAGTGCTAATGTTACTAGGAGTGGGAGGTCATCCTTTTTTGTTGCACGAACGGGACATGGATCACAACATTCCATAAAATTAGTTGTTAAAAAAATGAGAAGCAAGAAGCAGATATAATTATGGGGAGGTGTCTTTTCTGGAGTCACTTACCTCTCAACATCACCAAAAACAATCCATTTTGGCAGCGAATGTGTGATGCTATTGATGTTGTGGGCCCAGGGTAAAAAAGTGCTACATATGAGGAGTTGCAAGGGCCAATCCTTCAAGCAGAAAAGCAGGACATCGAATCTATATTGGCAGAGTGGAAACAAACATGGAAGGTGTCTGGGTGCACAGTGATGTCTAATGGTGGGACAGATAGGAAGGGTAGGACGCTTCTAAATTTCTTGGTAAATTGTCCTAAAGGTATGATGTTTTTTAAATTAGTGGATGCATCAACACATATAAAAGATGCAGCATTGATATGTGAGTTGTTAGATGGGTTCGTCTAGGACATTGGTGTGCAAGTCATAACAGATAATGCAACAAATAATGTGGTTGTCAGCATGATGCTTATGGAGAGGCATCGCACATTGTTCTGCACCCCATGTGCAGCACATTGTATCGATTTGTTGCTTGAGGATATGGGGAATGTTGGGTGCCTATAATACTAGTGATTACCCCATTATGATTGTGGTTGTACCCCTTATTAATATTGTCGTGCCCCTATTGTCCCCAAATTGTTATTATTGTGCCCCATAGAATCCCTCTATTGTTATTTTTGTGGCTTTATATTATTATTGTTAGGTCGGCTGGGTTATATTGTGACTCCTTAGACTCCTATATATAGAAAGGAGGTTTTGTCATTTGAATCATCCAAGAATTGTTCATTTATGTAATGTAAAGGAGGTTGCCCCCTCGAAGAGGCTGAATTCTAAGGCGTTGATCTATCTTTTCTATCTTTTCTTGAGCTGGTTTCATAACATTTGGTATTAGAGCTTTGGATTCTATCGTTTCTCTACTCCAAATAGGTCATCGTGGCATTTTCGCTATAACTTCGTTTCTACGATGTTTCATAAGTCGAAACAAAAACCCATTTGTGAAGGCATCATGTTGCAGCTTAGGTCCGAATTTCAAAGCTTTTCGCGCTATATTTGTGGAGATATGATTTGAGCAAGTTGGTCATTTTGCAGACTCTTCAATTACATTCCAAACGGGTGACCTGGGGAAAATCGTAATAACTTTCTCTCTGAGCATTGGATTGACATTTCACAAAAAAGGTATAGAAAGACGATGTATTGTAGTTTCTTCTAGATATTTTTCGGAGCCAAAGGTCCAAACAGTGACACGTGGCACTTCATACAAGTTCGTTGTTTTGGAAAGGTCTATAATCCGGTCACTGTGGGAGATTTGGCATAACTCTTCATTGGAGAATCCAATTGGGGTCAGACTGGTGGCATTGGAAAGAGGACATAAAGGGCTACCACAGGTTGCAATTTCAAAACTGGATGTTCTAAAAGTTCAGAGATACATCAGAGGCAATATCAAGCTCCTACAAAGAAAAAGAAGCTGTGTAGATTCTTTTAAATTTTTGCTTAAGGTTGGTTTCAAAATTTATTTTGAAGGAATTCAAAGGGCTAGTAGAGCATTATTATCAGTAATTGATGCCCCGACGAAATAAAATGCAAACATCTAGTAAGGAACTTGGAAGCTCTAGCATGACTCATGAAGAAGAGGAAGAAATGCTACATGATATATCAAAATTACAAGACCAAGTGCAAAAAATGTCAGCCTCACAAAAGCTAATAGAAGCTAAGATAAATGGCATGGAATCTAAGGTAAAGGGCGTGGAATCTAAGATGGATGATTGGAAGACAAATTTGAAGACAGACATGGATGATTTGAAGACAGATTTGAAGACAGACATGGACGAATTTAAGATAAATATGAATAAGTTGCTACAAGAAATGGTCACTAAGGGTGAAAGGGTAGTAAAGGAAACTCATGATGAGAACAAAAGAAATGTTAATCATGATTCCATAGACTCTAATGTGGGATCGAAGACCCATCATATTCCAAAAATCGATAGGAGGAAGTTTGATGGCAAGGATCCCACAACATGGATATTAGAGATGGAGCAATTTTTCGATCTCAATAATGTGCAAAACACACAAAAGGTACGTATGGAAACTTTATATTTGGAACCAAATCAGTTTGTATGGTATCAATGGCTTGCTCTCGTAAACAATTTATCACTTGGGCAATTTTTACGGAAGAATTGATGGCACGTTATGAGGATACAAAAAGCAACACTTTTTTTAGCCAATTGATAAGTCTCAAACAAAAGGGTTCAATAATGGAGCACATTGAGGAGTTCCAAAAATTGAACATAAGGGTAAAAGATATTCCAGAGGAGCATAGGATTGATGTGTTCAAAGGGTCTTTAAAGGATAATATCCAACATGATGTTCGCCTTTGGGAACCTGATTCATTAGAGAAGGCATTCAGGTTAGCAAGAAAAATGGAAAGCAAAAATTATGGCAACCAGGAAGCATACCACTCACAACTATATAAAGATGGAAGTGTTGTCCCTAGTCTTCCACAACCTATAAGGTTGACACCAAAACAATTGGAAGAAAAAAGAGCAAAAGGGCTTTGTTACAGTTTTGATAGTAAATACACTAAAGGTCATAAGTGTGCTGAGAAGAAATTATTCTACATAGATTGTGAAGAGGAAGAAGAAAAGGAGCAAGAAAAGTCAAAAGAAGAGGATATACTCCACGAACAAAGCCTAGATGAAGAACAAATGAACCCGACGATATCTTGTAATGCATTGGCGGGAATTACCACTCCTCAAACCATCAAGATAGAAGGACAAATCAAGAAGAAAAAGGTAATAGTGTTGATTGATTCAGGAAGTACCCACAATTTTATCATTGTAAGGTAGCAAAAGAATTGAATTGCTTCCTATATCCAGCACCAGAGTGTCAAGTGATGATTGCAAATGGAGGAACAATAAATTGCTCTGGAAATGCCATAATGTCAAGCTATCCATGGGAGAATATGTATTGACTAGCCCAATGCTTTCCATTCCAATGGGAGGTGCTGATGTTGTACTAGGAGTCCAATGGCTACAATCCTTGGGTACAATAGCTTTAATTTTCAAGAACTTTTCATCAAATTTTCTATGGAAGGAAAGAGGAAGTTGAATTAAGGGGTATTGCAGGGAAACCAGGAAAGATAATCAGCTCTAATGGTATGACAAATCTTCTAAAAAAGGAACAAAGAGGTGTAATTGCACAATTATGTTCGCTAGATGTTTCGACATCGGAATCATCTATTTCTCCAGATCTCTAAAAAGTCTTGGATAATCATTCCAAGGTATTTGAGACTCCTAAAGGTCTCCCACCTGTGCATGATCATGATCATGCTATTCATCTAATTCCAAGAAGTATTCCTCCAAACATTAGGCCGTACAGATATCCCTATGTCCAAAAGAGTGAAATTGAACGTATGGTTCTAGAAGTGTTAGAGGTTGGTATAATTCAACTGAGTCAAAGTTCTTTCTCTGCTCTAGTAGTATTAGTGCACAAGAAGGATGGATCATGGCGCATGTGTCCAGATTATAGGGAACTCATCAAGCTCACTATTAAAGATAAGTTTCCCATTCCTGTCATTGATGAATTACTGGATGAATTGCATGGATC
>APFE031218684.1:48253-88548 GCA_000404065.3 Pinus taeda
TTGTACCCCTTATTAATATTTTGTGCCCCTATTGTCCCCATATTGTTATTATTGTGCCCCATAGAATCCCTCTATTGTTATTTTTGTGGCTTTATATTATTATTGTTAGGTCGGCTGGGTTATATTGTACTCCTTAGACTCCTATATATAGAAAGGAGGTTTTATCATTTGAATCATCCAAGAATTGTTCATTTATGTAATGTAAAGGAGGTTGCCCCCTCGGAGAGGCTTAATTCTAAGGCGTTGATCTATCTTTTCTATCTTTTCTTGAGCTGGTTTCATAACAGGGAAACTCTCCTTCATCAAGGATGTGATTGATATGGCTAGGAGTGTCCCTAAGTTTATATATAACCATGCTTTTGTTCTTAGCCTCATGAGGAGATACACTAGAAACAAGGAGTTGCGGCATCCTGCAATCACACGTTTTTCCACCAACTTTATTACTCTTCAGTCTTTGCTTTGATGCCAGTTTGAGTTGAAGCAAATGTTTGTTTCTGATGAGTGGCATGATTATAGATACAACAAGAGACTGAATGGGAGAGCCATTGCAAAAATGGTGTAAACTAACACATTTTGGCAAGGAGTAGAAGTGTGCTCAGTTAGTGAACCTATAGTAAAGGTTCTGAGATTGGTAAATGGGGAGAAGCCTGCAATGGCTTATTTGCATGAGGCCATGGATAGGGCCAAGGAGGCCATTTGTGCTTATTATGCAGACAATGGTTATACTAGGCTTAATAGACAGATGATGTTATGGGATGCGATTGATAGTCGATGGAAAAGGATGCTTCATCGACCCATTCATGCAACAACACTCTTCCTCAACCTCGCATGTTCATATAAATGCGGCTTTGATTTTGATGGCAAGGTGATGAAAGGGCTCCATTCCTGTATTCATAGGATGGTACTTGATCCTAAGATTCATAGAAAAATCAATCGCGAGATACAATTTTATCAGGATGTGTTGGCCTATTTGGCTTTTGATGATGCTATTCAGGAAAGGACCCTCTTCATGCCACATAAGCGACAAGTCATGTCTCATTAGAATTTTCAATTTAGAATTACTTTTATAATTCTAGATTTTTTAAATTCAATTATGTTTTATTTGAAATTTTAATTATGTTTTAAGTTTCTAAGTTTTTCTTTCTTTATTTTGGTATAGATATTTGGTGGCAAAGCTATGGTGGAAGGACACCAAATTTGCATAAATTGGCCATAAGAATCCTGAGTCAAACCTGTAGCTCTTCAGGGTGTGAGCACAATTGGAGTGTATTTGAGAAAATGCACTCAAAAAAACACAACAGATATAACTTTGAGCTTTAGCCTTCATTTGAACAATTACATTTATTGTAATTTTAATTTATGAACCTCAAGTGTCAAGAGTCAAGACTCATTAGTTTTTTTTACGCTCTTACAAGTTGGAGTTCTCACGCCTCAATGATTTAGTTTATGTGCATTACAATCTCCAACTTCGAGTGACGCAAATAGAGAAACCAATGGATCTAGATGCCATTTCCTTAAACAATATTGATGTATTGTCTCAATGGAGGGTGGAATCTGAGGTGACCATCTTGGAAGAGTCACCTACATGGTTAGAGGAGGAACCATTAGTACAAGGGCAACAAGAGGAGGAGGACTCGGGGGAGGAGCAACACGAGGAGGAGCAGGTGGAAGACAAGGATGAGGAGGATGAGACTATGGGAGCGTCAACATCAACACCATCTACTACAGATATAGGAAAGCACAACTTCATACCCATCAATTATTATTTGACATTAGGTGCAGGGTCAAGGCTTTCTACTGTTAGGGGCATGCCTGGCAAACAACCCATCATGTTTTATTGTAAAAGGGGGAGAGAGCATTGATCTTAGACAGTTAGCTACTAGTTTTATTTCTTTTGCTACATATAACTCATGATGATGAGATACTTTTATATATGTGATGTTACTTTGTATTGGTTCTCAAAATTTGAGCCCTTGATTGGACAATTATCAGGGATCAGCAGGATTTGGTATCGCCTTTTATGTATCATTTTACCTTACATCCACCACATCATATGTATCAGTGCTTTCTTCATATTTATGTGCCAATGTGTTTATTTCATGCTGTTATTTCTTTATATGTTTAAACATCTAAAAAAAAAATGAATATATTATGCATTTTTTATGTTTGTTGATATTTTTCGATATTTTGCCAATATTTTCATTGATATTTCTAAAAAGATGTTTTCAAGACCCTCACCGATATTTTGCTGATACCAATATTTTCAACACTAATAATTTTATATCCCACTCAAAATCCAATAGAGATAACAATTTTCAAAATTTCAAGATTTGGGGGGTTCTATTGTTTCCATTTGATCGTTTCATGTACGAGGGTATGGAACTAGCATTAGTCAAGAGCATCAATCCCTCTATATGCCTTGATGTTGGTGGTAGTGATTATTGAACTCCTCTATCATGATCCTAGTAAAAATGTACTCATCACTCAAACAAAACCTTGATGTGACATGTTAAGCTTTTTCTATCTTATTTAATGGTTAGAGGATGATATTGATAATAAGGATCCTAATATAGGCAATGATTGTGATGATATGTAGTTATTTTTTGTAGCATGATTTTTTTACTCTAGAGGCCATTTAGAGCCTCATTGTTGATGTATTTTCGATTCAAGATGGATTACACTAGGTGTTATTTTGGTTATATGCACTAGTTATATGATTGAATTTGTATCATCATCATGTTCCATGTTGGACGCTTGTATTTTCATGTTTGTCGTGGATTAAGTTTTGAGGTCATATTGATGTAGATAGGGCATTAATTTTCAAATGATTGCAATAATTACTAAAATTATTGTGATAATTTCAAAACCTCAAATTATATACAAGTGATAATATCACCATTTCTAATTTGGTGGTATTATCACATTAAGTGTAACATTGACTAGGAGTCTTGAAGAGTAATTGAGTTTAGAAACTAAGTAAAGCTACATACAATATTGTTAAGGGTAGGGCATGTTAAAAAAATTATGTTCATCCTCAACCATCTCTATGTCATAAATTTCACAAGTTTGTTGATCCTTCCACTAAATACCAGGATAAAAAAAGGAAAGAAAAATAAGTACAAGTACTTGATTCTCCACTTTTGAATCCTTGATTGGACAGCAATCAAGGTTCAAGATTCAATATTGGCTTTGATGTATATATTTTTATTTGGTATCCACTACATCATATATATTAGTGCTTTCTCCATATTTATGTGCTAACGTGTTTATCTGATGTTGTTGTTACTTTACATGTTTAAAATTTTGAGAAAAAAAAATGAATATATTTTGTATTTTTTAATGTTTTCCATAGTGTGTCAAATTTTGATGATTTTTTCGTCAATGTTTCAGAGAAGATGTTTTCCATACCCTCACCAATTTTTTTCCAATACTAATGTTGTCAACATTGCATAGGAATATGGACTTCCATAAAAGTGTAGAGAACTGTATGGATGATTATCTTGTATTATGTGTTGTCGAAGAATACATCTTATATAGCTACTTGCTCTCTCTCTCCCTCCCTCTCTCTCTCTCTTTCTCTCTCTCAATTGCATTATTGTGTGTGTAAAAGCCTTTGTCTTACCCTATCTTTATGGTTTGAACAGAAAATCTATTCTTAAGATTATTCCTAGCCTAAGTACAATTTTAGACTCAACTACTAAAAGTGAGACATTCACTTTTTAACCAAAGCAAGTGAAAAGACAGAATTATTTTTCCCAAAAATAGAAGTATTTGAAAATATTTTTTTAAATATGTCGAACTACTTCTCGTAATTTCACACTGAACATATGCAAAAGTTCCTATTTGAGATATAATTCTCAGTGACAAGCCCTCTTAGTGAGGAAGTAGTTTTGCACCAATCCATTTTTTCTTTGAAAATATCACCTACCTATTGATTTCTCAGAATATGCTAGAGCTTCACTACTTTCGTCTGAATCTTGTCTCATATGAAGTGATCTATGCACTCTACTGAGCTAAGTGCCCTAGAAGTTTGCTTCCCATTGAATAAGGATACCATTGTTGATCCCAAGTTAAAATGATGCTTTGAGGTGCTCTTCTTATCTATTGCATTCGCTGCCACCTCACCATCTCCAATATCTCTCAAACCATACTCCTTTATGCCCATCAATGTTTGACGAACCATCAAAGTCTCCTAACAAAAGTAGAATGGGTTCCTTTCTCCCCCTCTTCGCCTAAAGGTTGTTATACTATCCTAGAAATCACTAGTGACCCTAGCACAACCTCTGGAGCTTCCTACTTCTCATCCTTTGTCAGTAGGTCTAGAATCTCCTTAGACGTATCCTTGCTACCTATGAAAGCAACCTTGGCATGCTTTCTAAGTGTGCACCCTTTGCATACACCATGTTGCCCAATATTGAACTCTAAAAAACCTATGACTATCTCCCTCATAATAAGAAATTCCCTGTGATGTAGGTGCCTCATCCTCTTGTGCCACAATTTGCAAATGTTGTAATTGTTATGCATTAAGGCTCAAACATGTTCACCCCACAACTTGTACAAATTATCTTCTCTAACCCCTATTAACTGAGTTGTAACTTGGCTAGAATCCTTCGACTTGTTGGTTCTTGAACTCGACCACAAATCCCTTTTCCTCCATTATTGAAATTAAAAGAAAATTCTTCCTGAGACCCAGAACAAACAAGACATCGTCAAAATCTAAGGAATTACCTAACTTGAACTAGAAGGGGACAATACCACTTCCTGCTACTAGGTGCTTGGCATCATAACCGAGCTCAACCTGTACTCTTAGTCTTGAGTCATGCTTCTTTAAACTAGGAAACCATGTCGAGCTAATGTCATATGTCGAGATGCCCCACAATCCACATGCCACACATTTCTCAAAATCATACTAGTAGAAAGGCAAGATACCAATGAAATCCTTCTCAAACTTGGCAGTGAACTCATTCATCTGAGATTTTGTAGAGGTTGCTACTTACTTTTGCTATTGCTGCCATTTTCCCTTCTTCTCTAGACACTATGATGCATAATGACCATGTTTATGACAAAAAACCACTTGATTTTACTCAAGTCCTTCCTTGACTATGAGGTTGATTCCTCGCTCTTTCCCTTGCCCTTTTTGGGTCCTTTACCTCTACTCTTATTTGACCAACCGAATAGTTCTAGGTTCTCATCACCATCCTTCTTGCCAACCTTCAACTCCATCCAAGACTCCCCATAGATATAGTCATCCCGAAGCCTCTCAAAGTCAAGAAGGTTTTCCCAGTGAAAATATCCTTGTCAAATAGCTCCCATGAAGCTCAAAACCATTTAGTACCATGTTCAATAGCTCTACATCTACAACCTTCTGCCCAACTACTACAAGTTGATCACAAATTTGTGTGATCTTCAGAAAGTAATAGTGATTGTGTTTGCTCTGGTCATCTCTCTAGATCTTCCTTTGTTCCACAATATCATCTTCATGTTTATGTTTTGACTCTAGAAAAGACTAACCAAGATATCTAACATCTCTTTCACTATATACTTCTTGCATACATGAGGAATCAGATAGTCCTTTATGGCATCCAAGATCATCCACTTGGCCTTCACATCCTTTTTGTCGTGAGTTTCCAAGTCTCGTGGTCTATAGGAGGAGCCACAACATTCTTGATAATATCCCATAGTTCATTCTCTTTTAGTAAGAGTACATCCATATCTTTCCATGCTAGAAGTTTGATGCACCATCCAATCTATCCTCAAATTGGAGCCCTGTTGCTGCCATCTCTAAGATCTATTACACGAACTCCCAAATCAAAAAATATAATTTTGAAATTCTCTCACTGTTGGCATTTCTTCCATATAATAAATTTATTGTTGCAAATCCCTAAGAATCTCAATCAAAGATCAAGCTCTGGTACCATGTTAGAATTTCAAACGTTGGGTGACTAATGTCCATATGATTTTTTAAATAGTGGAAGCATAATAATTAAGCTTTCACACACAATGGTAATCACTCCAAATCAATGTTCATTCCTTTGATAAAACTTACAAGGAAGCCTCCACACATTGCCTAAGAAAAACAACATGCATGGATACTAAAAATGCCCTTAACTAAGCTTGCACAACCTGCTAAAAAATCCAATAACATCATAAAATCATTATTAAGACCTCCAAGACAACCTATACGGTCTATTCCGACCATATGGACCTGTTTGTATGACTATATGGACTTTTATGAGTATACAAAATTGTACAAACGGTTGTCTCGTACTACATGCCACCTGAGAATGCCTCTTCCTTGGTTGTCTGCTCTCTAATATGCACAACTGCCCAAGTGTGTGTGTAACCTCTACTTTGCCCTATCTTTATAGTTTTAGTAGAGAATATATTTTTAAGATTACTACTAGTTTAAGTGCAATTTTAGACTCAACTGGTAAAAATAAGACTTCCATTTTTGTAATAAAGTAAATTAGAAAATAGAATTATTTTTTTCAAAATAGAATAACTTTTTCAAAAACATCTCAAACTACTTCTTGCATGTTCATACTTGTTAAAATTGGCAACTAGGGCCAAACTCCATGTGGGTCATATTATTTATGGTAGCTGATATTTTTATTGGATTCCTCTCATTGAGAGGTGTAGGATTGATCTAAAGATCATCCGATTCCGATAAGTATTTATGAAGTTAAGAATTTATTTATGTTATGGACAAATTGTTAAGTCGGCTAGCAACTTATGTAGGTTCAGAAGCCCAACACTCATGTCTATTCAACCTCTATGTTTTAGTATAAATAGAGGAGGACTTCAAGTCATTCCTACACACACTTGGATCTCTTCCTCTCTCTACTTGTCTTTGGATTTTAGAAGGAGGAGAGATCCTAAGGAAAAGCCGGAAATGCCGGAAATGTCGGAATTGTCGGAAAAGTTGAAAAAGCTGGAACTGCCAGAAAAGCCGGAAAAGCTGGAAAAGTTGGAATTGCCAGAAAAGCCAGAATAGCTGGAAAAGACGGAAAAGCGGAACTGTTGGAAAAGCCTGGAAAATCCAGAAAAGCTGGAACTGTCAGAAAAGCCAGAAAAGACGGAACTATCGGAAAAGCCAGAAAAGCCGGAAATACCAAAAAAGCCGGAAACGCTGGAAAAGCTGGAAATGTCGGAAAAGCCGGAACTACCAAAAAAGCTGAATTACCTGGAATTGTCGAAACAGCGTGAGCATCTGTCTATGAAGGAAGGCAGCGTGATGTATGAGATCATGGGCAGCATGATGAATGGGCAACATGATAGATCAGATCATGGGCAGCATAGTGATCATGAGCAGCATGATGATGCATGATGCAGCATGAAGGCACTACACGGTAAGGTGCAGCAAATGGACGAGATGCAACACTATGATGAGTGAAGGAGTCACCTTAGAGAATTAGTTGAAGCAATAAGTCTTCAACTAATCTCTGCAGATGTCAAAAGTCAAAGTGTTGACTTCTGTTGTAAATATATTATCTCTCTCTCTTTCTCTGTTGAACTTTGAAGAACATAAAAGAAGAATTGATCAAGGGTTTCCCCACATTGTGGGATTTGTCCCTGTCTAGCGCCACATCTTGTGTCCTCTTGTCTTGGCTTGTCTCCTGCGATTTATATTTATGTTCTATCTGCAGTTTACTTTATGCTGATGAGATTGCTAATGTAGAAAATGAATTGAAATAAATTGCTCTAGCATAGAACATACCTAAAATTAACATGGGATCAGAGTTCAGGTGAAGACAATGCCCAAGCAAGAGTGAAATAACAATCACCAAAGACAATAGGGGCAAGGATCAATGGGTTCGACGTCTCTCTTCTATGTTCACAATGGGTGAAGTCGAAACAAAGCATATTATCATAATGGTGTAGCAGAAGTTTCTGATGGCCCATCTAAAGTTCACTTCACTGGGAAGTTTGGATCTAAGGGTGGAAGGAAAGGCAGATGCCTCAGTTGCAATAAGTTTGGCCATCATGCGAAGGAGTGTCCGTTGGACAGGGACACATCTCTTGATGAAGACAATAATCATTCCAAGGACATATTCAATGATCAGAGGAATGATAAGGAAAGCAGGTCATCAAGGAAATGGTCGACTCTTCAAAGAAAGCAAGGAACCCCAGAATCTCTTTTAAGTACCTGATCGCAAGAAGAACCTCGTGTCCATCTCGGAAATGGAAGTCAAAGGTTTTAGGGTGGCACTCATCGATGGAAAGGTACATGTTTGAAAATAGATTTTTTTCAAAGATGTTTTAGAGTTCAGGGTTGTATCAAGTCCACTGGGGACCATGTCCATTGACTTAGCACCAGAGGTCTGTGAGTCAGATGGTGACTAGGATGCATGAATTCAAAAAGAGCATGAAGGTACATGTTTGAGATGTACTGAAGGAAAATCTTACAAGGGGACCATTCCCCTCATGTAGCAGGTCCACAAGTTTGGAACAACCCGTGGAGTTTGAGATTCATGAACAAGGAATCTCATGTATACAGGTGGAAGAAAGCCCTCTATGGCTTGAAGCAAAACACCCCGGGGGTAGTATGAGAGGACTAATAGTTGTTTGATGAAGTTGAGATTCACTATGAGTGAAACCAATCCAAACCATTAGCCGAAGGTTGTGGATGATAGACCTCTCATACCGGCACCTTATGCGGACGAACTATTTCTGATAGGTGCAGACCCTCTTATTTGCAGAAGTAAGAGGGAGTTGGATTCCAGACATATGTTTTTCAATTAGCATGGTGAGCTCATATTTGGTCTTCACTAGATTGGTGCCAAGAATCTTCTGAGATATCTTTCGGGCACAATCTCTCATGGATTGAGATACACTGCCAGAAATATGAAAATTACATGATTATTCGAATGTTGACTGGGCAGGCAGTGTGGAGGATCACTAGAGCACTTTTCAGTGTTGGTTCTCTTTGGATTCTACTTCGATATCATGGATGAACATGAAGCAGAAGTCGGTTGTTATAAGTACTGACGAGACCGGATACATAACTACAAGTGTGACCTCGTATGAAGTTGCCTGGTTGTGGAAACTCTTCAGTGAGTACACATGATGAATACCACTGTGATTCTCTGTGACAACCAGAGGTGGGATTAAATTATTGAGAAATTTTGTATTCAATGATTGCTCCAGTAGATAGACATCAAATACTGCCTTATCTGGGATATGGTAAGTCGATGAGCAAGGAGGCTCCATCGCACTGAGATGATGTACAGGTTGCTACACTTTGGCAGAGCCCCGGGGAAAGATCAAATTTGTGATTTTCTCGAACGACTTGGAGTCGTCAAGAGACCCTTGTAAAAGGGTTCTGCATGTTGCATACATTGAGCTCTGGGAGCTCTGGGGGCTTGCGGTTTTTACTGGAGCAACATACGACCACAGGGTCACTCACCCTCCCCTAGTGGTGCGCACTGTGGACAGGATGATTCGTCTCCTATGGACAGGATGATTTGCTCTCCTGTGAACAAGATGATTCGCTCTCTTGTGGGATAGGATGATTCGCTCTCCTGTGTAGTAGGATGATTAATTCTCCTGTGAAGTCTGGATGATGTGTTCTCCATGACGATTATGTAGCAGGATGATTAATTCTCCTGTGAGGTCTGGATGATGTGTTTTCCATGATGATAGTGTAGCAGGATGATTAATTCTCCTGTGAGGTCTGGATGATGTGTTCTCCATGATGATTGTGTAGCAGGATGATTAGTTCTCCTGTGAGGCTTGGATGATGTGTTCTCCATGACGATTGTGTAGCAGGATGATTAGTTCTCCTGTGAGGCCTGGATGATGTGTTCTCCATGGCGATTGTGTAGCAAGATGATTAGATCTCCTGTGAGGACATGATTGATTAAGTTCTTCAGTTGAGGCATCCTACCCATGTAGTCTGGGACTCATGGGAAGTACCTCTCATCTGATCAATGAGCAGGGAAATGAGGATAGGGACCATAGTAGTACCGATGGACGCATCGTTGTATCTACCGTACTCCCTATGCTAGGATGACCTTCATTGATTTGGGATCAATGATACTGGTCTGGGACCAGTGGCACATACTCTGAGACTGACTTAGGGTTAGTGGAGGACTGGTCTGGGACCAGTGGTAGGATTTGTACCTACTATGACGCTGACTTCGGGTCGGTTGAGATAGGTCTGGGACCAGTGGTACATACTCTGAGACTGACTTAGGGTCAGTGGAAGACTGGTCTAGGACCAGTGAGAGTGGTACATGCTATGATGTTGACTTTGGGTCGGTTGAGACTGGTCTGGGACCAGTGGTACACTCTCTGAGACTGATGATACTGGTTTGGGACCAGTAGTAGGAGTGGTACTCACTATGACGCTGACTTTGGGTCAATTGAGACTAGTCTGGGACCAGTGGTACGCACTCTGAAACTGACTTCGGGTTAGTGGAGAATGGTATGAGACATTTTCGGTCAATTCTTCTTCTTCATTGTTCAACAAAGCTAAGTTGAGTAGAGCAAAGCTAACAGAGCTTAGCAGAGCAGAGCAGAGCTAGCAGAGCAGAGCTTAGCAGAGCTGAGCAGAGCCAGCAGAGCAGAGTAGAGCCAGAAGAGTTGAGCAGAGCCAACAGAGCTAAGCAAAACTAGCAGAGCTGAGCAGAGCAATGTAGGGCACTGATAGCAGAGATAGTACAGATGGACATATGGATCAGCGGATGGAGTTCTCCCTAATTGAGAGGGAGAGTTAAAATTGGCAACTAGGGCCAAACTCCATGTGGGTCATATTATTTATGGCAACTGATATTTTTATTGGGTCCCTCTCATTGAGAGGTGTAGGATTGATCTAAAGATCATTCAATTCCGATAAGTATTTATGAAGTTATGAATTTATTTATGTTATGGACAAATTGTTAAGTCGGTCAGCGACTTATGTAAGCTCAGAAGCCCAACAGTCATGTCTATTCAACCTCTACGTTTTAGTATAAATAGAAGAGGAGTTCAAGTCATTTCTAAACACACTTGGATCTCTTCCTCTCTCGACTTGTCTTTGGGTTTTAGTAGGAGGAGAGATCCTAAGGAAAAGCCGGAAAAGTCGGAACTGCCGGAAAAGCCTGAACTGCAGGGAAAGCCGGAAGTGTCGGAATAGCCGGAAAAGCTGGAAAAGCCGGAAAAGTCGGAACTGCCGGAAAATCCGGAACTACTGGAACTGCCGGAAAAGTCGAAATAGCTGGAAAAGTCAGAAAAGCCGGAACTGCCAGAAAAGTCGGAACTGCCGGAAAAGCCGGAAACGCCGGAAATACCAAAAAAGCCGGAAAATCCAGAAAAGCCAGAAATGTCGGAACTGCCGGAAAATTCGGAACTACCGAGAGCTGCCGAAACAGCGGGAGCATCTGTCTCAAAAGGAACGCAGCATGATGTATGAGATCATGGGCAGCATGATGAATGGGCAACATGATAGATCAAATCATGGGCAACATAGTGATCATGAGCAGCATGATGATGCATGATGATGCATGATGCAGCATAAAGGTACTACACGGTAAGGTGCAGCAAATGGAAGAGATGCAACACTATGATGGGTGAAGGAGTCACCTTAGAGAATCAGTTGAAGCAATATGTCTTCAATTGATCTCTGCAGATGTCAAAAGTCAAAGTGTTGACTTCTATTGTAAATATACTACCTCTCTCTCTCTTTCTCTGTTGAACTTTGAAGAACATAAAAGAAGAATTGATCAAGGGTTTCCCCACATTGTGGGGTTTGTCCCTAGCTAGCGCCACATATTGTGTCCTCTTGTCTTGGCTTGTCTTCTGCGATTTATATTTATGTTCTATCTGCACTTTACTTTATGCTGATGAGATTGCTAATGTGGAAAAGAAATTGAAATAAATTGCTCTAGCATAGAACATACCTAAAATTAACAATACTAAACATCTGTGGAAGTGATATGCGGAAGTTCCTATTTGAGCTATAATTCTCAACATCCATCATGTAGCTCAGGTAAGACCTAGGCTACAACCTTTCTGCACAATTCCAGTTTATCTTTCATGTAGCTCAAGCATGCACTTTAGCTATGCTCAATCAGGGAAGATCTGGACCTTACCTTCTAGCCCAAGTAAGTGACCTTACCTTCACTATGCTTTATTAAACAACTACAATCTATCTAGCAGGAACTGTAGGAAAACCAAGTGGCCTTGAATTCAAAACTAGTAGAGTATGTCCCAAGATAAATCAACATGAAATGCCAAGAGCCTTTAGGACAAGAACATTCTAAATGCCAAGAAGGTAAGAAAACTGTTATCAAAAGAAACTCCACCTAGTATTGGACCAAAATAGTCAAAAACTCTTCGGAGTTGAATTGAATTGAATTGAATTGGATCTTCATTTGTTCAGCAATATCATCTTCCTACTTATGTTTTGACTATAGGAAAGACTATCAGATCATCGAACATCTCCTTCACTGAATTCTTCTCAGATACATGGGGAATTAGATAGTCCTTTATGGCATCCAAGATCATCTGTTTGGCCTTCACTTTTTCTTTTCTTTTTTGTGAATTTCCAGGCCCTGTGGTCTATAGGCAAAGTCACAACATCCTCGACTGTATCCCATAGTTCATTCTCTTTTAGTAAGAGTGTATCCCTCAATTTCCATGCTACAAAATTCATGCACCATCCAATCTATCCTCAAACGGGAAGCCCACTGCTGCCATCTCTGAGATCTATTGCACAAACTCCCAATTCAAAAGATATAACTTTGAAATTATCATACTGCTGGTCCTTCTTCTGTGCAATAAATTTACTACTGCAAACCCCTAAGAATCTCAATCAAAGATCAAGCTTTGATACCATGTTAGAAGTTCAAATCATAGGTGACTAATGTCAATATGATCTCAATCAAACAGGTAGATAGCTGAATCTAATGAACACTGAAATTAAATTTCAGACTACAACATCAATTACACATTGCTAGAAATTAAATAGTGGAAGTATAAAAATTAATTTCTCACGTGCATGGGTAATTACTCCTTCAAATCAGCATTCATTCCTTTGACAAAACTACAATCTATCTAGCAGCAACTGTAGGCAAACCAGGTGGCCTTGAATTCAAAACTAGTAGAATACCTTCCAAGAAAAATCAACATGAAAGGCCAAGAGCCTTTAGGACAAGAACACAAGAAGGTAAGTAATCTGTTATCAAAAGAACCTCGACCCACTATTGGAACCAAAATAGTCAAGAACTCTTGGGAATTGAATTGATAGTTGCAAAAGAAAAAATTAGATTTTTGTTTTTAAATACATGCATAACGGAAGAAGTAGAACAAGAAATGTGTGCTCTAGAGGGGCAAAATTTCAAGAATTGGAGCAACATGCACAAGTGGATGAGTTCATCCATGGAGCTAATGGGGGTGGCAAGGAAGAAGGCCCTCAAATCTGAAGCGCGTTCATCCTTTAAAAAGTGGGGATAATCTCTCCTTTTTCATCTCTCGTACATGAAGCTACTCTAGTAGAAAATTAGGGACATCAATACCAATGGAAAGGAAATAGGTTTAAGAAAAAGATTTCATTGTCTACATCTGAGCAATGTCTAATTCAGGATATAAAAAAATGGGAGGAAAATATAATAAGCTAAGCCAACAGATTTGGAAAGAGTTGTAAATGTTGGCAGTTAGTTTCTGGAATCCAAAAACAACGAAAGTAACTGATTCGGTAAGTCAGTATCATTTTCAACAAGCCTATAATGGACAGGAGATGGAACATACATTCCTTTTTATTAGCAAAGATAAAGACCTTCGCCCAATTGGTTGCCCAGTGGATTTATTTCAAGAATTGTAGGTAATAGTAAAAGAGGATGTAATTGAAATAATAGAAGAGTTTCAAGTTTCAAGCCAAATCCTTAAGCCATTTAATGCTATCTCTTTAAGGAAAGCGAGGTCTCCATCTTCAAAGGTTTGAAACGGATCTCACTCTACATCAGTGTATAAAATTATTGCAAAAGTGATGGCCAATAATTAAAACTTATTTTACCAAATCTCATTTCCCTAGAACAGGGAGGCTTAATTAAAGGAAGACAATCTTTGATTAAATGGTTCATACCAAGAAATGGTCCACTCAATTCAAAATGGTAACCACAAAGGTAATGCTTATCAAATTTGATATGGCTAAAGCATATGATAAAATCAATTGAATCCAGCTAAAAGTGTGCTCTTGATCAATTTGATTTGGATAACTCCTCTGCTGACTCTATTCTCAACTACGTTCCTTCTGCGTCCTTTCCTTCGTCATCAATGGATCCTCCAATAGGTTCTTCACAAGCTCTAGAGGGATCAAGTAGTGGGGCCCTCTTAGCCCATATGTGTTCATGATTATGGCAGACACCTTAAATAGATCCCTCTCAGCAGCTAGAATCCCCAATGCCTTGCTGGCCTTTAAAGTCACCTTTGATTTGGACCCTTCAAATTATCTACAAGTTGTGGATGTTACCCTTTTTGTGGGGCAAGTTTCTTCGAAGGAAGCCAAAGCTTTCCAAAAAATGTCACTGATTGTCCTGTTGCATTATGCCAGGAAATTAATGGGCATAAATTTTAAGTCGTTTCTTCAACACTCCATTAGACTTATATAGAGAAAAATTTGTCAATTTGTATATTTGAAAAGGTCCCAGTTGAGTACAAAATATTTAGGGTTCCCATTTACGAGAACGTCGAAATAAGTCACAAACATTAAACACTGGTTAGACTTAGTTCAGAAATTCGAAAATAGGTTATTCACTTTGACTCATGAGCCATCAATAGTTGGCCAAGGCGGATAGTTTTCTCATTAAAATTGTTTCAAGCAATGTGTATCTACCTTTGTATGGTCTTAGAAACTGCAAAGAAAACAATATCTGAACTAGAAAAGCTCCAAAGAAAGTCTATCTGGAGTGGTAAATTGCAAGAGAATATAGTACCTGCGAATTTGGGACAAATTCTGCCTTCCTAAGAACTTAGGTGAAATGGGTTTCATACATCTAGATTTTTTAAATGCAGCTCTAAGAGTCCAACTTTTGTGGTATTTGTGCAAGGATAAAAGGGGCATCTGGGCAACCACATTCCATGCAAAATATGCAACCCTTATTCCTTCTTTAAAGATGTTGCAGCAATTAAGCACCTGAAAGGATTGACTGTCTGGCACATGACGCAAGACATATCATTAATTTGTGGCAAGTTGTTTTTGTGAAATGAAAAAAAGGGAATCTGCATGTTAGAACTTAGAACATTGATATCTAATTGTGAGGAGCCCTGCATGGTATGGGACTCTAGCTGTGTGCTGTCCTTGTGAAGGCCTTCCCTTGTGATGGTGAGAAGTGTATAAATAAGCGACAGTACCTCCATGCAAGAGAGAAGAAGCTGAATTGAAGCGAACCATAGATGGATGTCTTGATGGCAAAACTACATGTTAAATTCGAGGAATCCAAAAAGAAGTTTGAGAACAACAATGCATAAATAATAGCAAATGAAGCTAGGAAAATATTGGTCTTTAAACTTTAATAAATTATTATTCGATGAACATAAGGACAATAAATAACCTGTAGAATCTAAGGTGAGTGATATTGGCAGCTTTGAAACAGGAGAGCATGGTGCGAATAATAATACTATAGTCGAACAACATGATTCCAAAAAGAGAAGATGGAATTATGTAAAAGCTAGAGGGAACTGAAAATCTGTAGAAAATCAATCAAAAACTGCAAGATGGCATTAAAACCTTCTAGCAGGAAATCAAAGCCATTGACAAGCAGGCTGAAGAGAACGATGAATCGATCAACAAAGAGAGGAAGATATGTGTGCACAGTACGAGGTCTAACCATAATTCTCAGAAATGTGAGTATAAGCGCGAGTGTAGGCATTGCCCGAAGAAAAATCATCCTTAAAAAGAATGTTGATTCAAGAATGTGTGCAAATGTTGTTGGAAGACTAAGCATTCCTCAGCCATGTTTTGGTTTTAGCCTGGAGGTGAAGGATCAAAAAAGAGAATCTCCTTCATCAAAGACACATTTTGAAATGCATGCAACATTTGATAAAAAAATGTGGTCCAATCCACATGAGACAGTCCTTGAAGATTTTGGTATAGCAATATAGTGTGAGGATATCTTGAAGTTCAAAGAGCTTTGGAACATCGAGGTTCTGAATGTAAATTGAGATGTGAACACGAAGGTGAAGATAATGAAGCTGAGGACTTGGAGCTTCAGATGTGGAAGAAAAATATGCTTGACAAAAAGGACATGAGTTAAACCTAAAGAGAGGCACTGGGACTTCATGTAAGTAAACTTAAGGAGGTGTCAGAACGTGTAATGGCCCGATTGGTCTGTGTCTTTCAGTAATTCCCTGAGGACTTGTTATGAAACCCTAACCAACATTAGACTGGAAAACACAAAGCAAGTTGCAAGGCATCTTCTTGGGAGGCAGCTTATATCTATCTCTGTAACAAGGATATCAGACGTGTTTATTAGTTAAATACTTTTTATTTAGAAACTGGTTTCTACTAGTTTATCTCACGAGATAAAAATAGAATCGAACAAGTGTACAAATCATTGCGAGAGTAAAATATAAAAGATCGAAAGCTTAACTTTCTTGGCGGGCTCTCGTTTCCGTAATTGATGTTTCCTATTCCTGTTAATTTCTTGGATTTTATTTTTGGCCAATTGCTTCTTGCTTTTTTGACCTGCTGAATGGTACCCCTGTAAAGCACATGCATATTTTTGGTGGGTTTTAATTTGGGCACAAAGACTTTATATTGGGGCTTTTATGCATACTCTTGGAGACGCTGGACTTGTTCAGTGGTCGAACTTGAGTTTTGTTGAGATGAATTGAGCTGAACCTCTATGAGAGGGATCAGCTGTGCTTCGAACCTGTTGAGTAACAAAACTTCCTCCAGATATTTCGGCGCAATTTTTTTTTTCATATCACTGCGCGAAAAATTATCGAGGTCTACAATGTGCTTGAATATCATGGCTAAGCAGCGGGGTGAGCTCCTCAACAATGGATTCCCATGGGGCCAAGACCGTTGGTGTTGAAGCTTTGGTCATGGCAGATAAAGGGAGAGATCTGTATTATGACTCCTCTCATTAAGCCACCAAATAGATCCTTAATGTATAAACAAAAATAAATAATATTGTGTAAAAATATTTTTTTTTATTAATAGGCTTATTTCAACCTTGGGCGGAGGTGGATGTCGATTGCAAGAATTTTTTTTATTTTTTTTATTATTATTTTTTGAATTAAGGGTAAGATTGATTGTTCTCCGAATATTGTTAGTCTAATAACTTAATCTACGGTTACTATGAAAGGGAGTGCAAAGAGTAGCGATGGGTTAGTTAATCCTTTTCCAATGTCCTATGACATTGAGGTATGTGTTGAAAATGCAACAACAAAAACTCCAATTTAATTTCTTTTTGAATTAAATTAGGAAAAAAAATGTAATTCCACATCACAAGAAAACTTGTATGAGTTAACTAAGTTAATTTGACTTAGTTGGCTCAGTTAATTCAAGTTGAGGGTCTAACTTCAGTCATATAGTGTGTCTTCTACTTTATAGGAGCTTTGGTTGACTTTTTTGATTTGTTATTAATTAATTCAGTCTAAGTGATTTAAAGTCGGTTAAACTAGTTCCAATTGATGGAGGAACTAGTAGGAGGTCTAACAGTGGTGTGATGTTTCATGTGTTCAATCAGTTAATTGATGATTCAATCATAAATAACTCATGCATTTCAGATCGGAGAGTTACCTAGTTGAGATTGGAGTTCAAGGGCAGTGTACTATCAGTTGTATAGTCATCCAAATTGTATAGGTGGTGCATGCAGTGAGAGGAAGGCTATGATGGATTTATCAATTCCAATTGAGTAATTTCCCTAATTAATAGCAGCTAATTCCCAAGGAAATAACGCAAGGAAATAGGGACTTGAGCAAGTAGAAAATTGATTAAGTATTCGCCTAAGCTTGTCTAGGAAGTTGTGAGACAGATAGAGATAGTGCAGAGGTTGCTCGAGCTTGAGCAAAGCATTGTAATCTTCTCATATTTTCTGACTAATGCAATATACAGATAGCAGGGGTTTTTAGTTGTGGCTTTCCCCATAAAATCATTGTGTAATGTGTTGATTGAATTCTTTCTCTTGTATGCTTCGTGATTTCATGATCGAATAATTGTTTT
This sequence comes from Pinus taeda, assembly GCA_000404065.3. Lineage (NCBI taxonomy): Eukaryota > Viridiplantae > Streptophyta > Pinopsida > Pinales > Pinaceae > Pinus > Pinus taeda. The sequence goes on from APFE031218684.1 coordinate 66,402, forward strand.
CGCTGATGAGTAGAGTAGATTCAAGTCATTTTTTACAGAAGCAATTTGAATATACAAGGAATTTCTACATGGTATCAAAGTTGAAATCACATTAGAAGAGAAGAATACGAGTTTGTCTTTGCAGGTGAAACTGAATTTGTAGGATCAGTCTTCAGAGCCAGCGAGATGTCGTTATGCGGATTGAGACACGAATATGTCCTTGAGGGTGGTTCGAATTATACTGCTTGGAAGGACAGGATGGAGGCAGTGTTGGAAGACAATGGGTTGAAGGAATTCATAGACAATGATATTCCTAAGCCTCCAACAATCGATGCTCAAGATCTGACAGAGTGGAAGAAATGTGTGGCAAAGGCAAGGAGGATCATACTAGAAGGAGTTCGAGATCATATTGTCTCAAATCTCCAAAGGAAGGATACACCATATGCATTGATAAACTTGTTTTAGAACAACAGTGACCATAGGACGTTGGCATTGAAGGACAAGCTTCGAAAGATCAAGATAGAGAAGGCTGACACAATACCACAATACTTAAGCAGGTTCACCCAATGTCGGGATGAGCTTGAGAGTGTTGGTATTACAGTTATTGAAGATGATCTGGTAAACTTAGCACTTCTAGGCCTTCGCAAGAGTTGGCACAACTGCTAGGATTCTATAAATGGGAAGGAGCATCTACCAAAGTGGAAGCGTTTGTGGTCCAACTTGGTGTAAGAAGAGATAAGATGAAACACCAGAGATGGAACCTCATCCAAGCATGATGATGAGGAGAACTGTGCCTTGGATGGAAAGGCAAAGAAAGGGAAAGGAAATAAATTCCAATCTAAAGGAGATTCCAGTTATGGCGACAAGAAGAAGAATTGTCAAAGATTAAATGCTTTCACTATCATGAGCTGGGACATTATGCGACGAAGTGTCTTCACAACAAGGGCTACAAGAAGCCCTCAGAATGAGCGGCAAGTGAAGCTCTCGCTTCACAATTTGAGTTGGGTTTCACCCTCATTGCATGCATGGTGACATCTATGACGAGTAGTGTGTGGTATTTGGATAGTGGAGATTCATTATATATGATGGGAAACAAAGAATTTTTCAGCGACTTCGAGGAGAAGGACCTTCAGATGCACCTCGAGATGGGAGATGATGGAAGGAATGCAACCGGTATCGATACTATTACTTTTTAGAGGGAGTCTGGTTCTCCTCTCACATTAAAAGATGACATGTATGTTTTGGGTCTAAAGAAGAATTTAGTTTCAGTTGCTATGTTGGAAGACCATGGCTACAATGTGATGTTTAGCAAAGGAAAGGCTTTCCTTCATCACATAGCCACTGGACAAGTGAAGAGGATCGAGGTTTGGGTAAAGAACTTCTACAAATTGGATGTAGAATATTGTGTTGCTTTGAGCATGAAGGCAATCTCAAAGGTGTTGAGCCAAGACATTGGTGAATTATAGCATAGAAGATTGGGCCATTTATAGCATGGAGCTTTGAAGATCATGCAACAAATTTCTACAGGACTTCCCAAGGGTGCACTAGAGTAGCGAGATACAGGCAAAGCGTGTACACTAGGGAAGTACATTGAATCCATCTTTCATGATAAGGACAGTCAAGCACAAGTGATCCTTGAAAGAGTTCACTCAGACGTGCGTGGACCATTCTTGACAGACTCCACGACCAAGTGTAGGTATTATGTGATATTTGTAGATGATTTCTCACATAAGTGTTGGATTTTCTTCATGCAGAAGAAAGATAAGATGTTCTCTAAATTTTGTGAATTTAAAACACTTGTTGAGAAAGACACTAGCAGGAAAGTGAAGGCTTTCATGAGTGATAATAGTGGAGAATATGTGTCGAATGAATTCAAGAACTTTTGTGCATCAGAAGGTAGTCGACGAGAGTTAATAGCACCCCATAACCCACAACACAATGAGGTTGCTGAAAGGAAAAACATAAGTATTGTGGGAGTTGCACGAGTGATGTTACATGATCAGGTCCTACCGTTACACTTATGGGATGAAGCATGTGACACAGTTGTATATGTGCAGAATAGGAGTCCTCATTGGATTCTCGGGATGAGTACACTAGAAGAAGTTTTTTGGGGGGAGAAACCAATTGTGTCACACTTTAGGATCTTTGGTTCATCAGTTTATTATCATGTTACCAAGGATACAAGGAAAAGGCTAGAGCTGACAGCTGAGTTGGGCATATTTTTGGGGTACACTGATACACCTCACAACTATTGGGTGTATGTACCATCTCGCAGGGTGCAATGATTCGTAGAGATGTGAAGTTTGATGAAGAGAAGGCCATGAGATGTTCCCTTGAGAGGGAGCTTCAGTTACATGTAGATGAGGAGCTTTTAACTCCAAAGGAAGAACCTTAGGATGATGTAGAGCAGCCACATGCAAAGGAGCAGAGAGTGGAAGCACCCACTCATGCAGAGACATTCAGAGATGGAAGGAAGCGCACCAGAGAAGCTAATAGATTGATGCATGATGCTAGAGATAATGTGGGAGCACCCACATCATAGTGTAAGCAGAGGAGGTCACCAGATCGATACACTAGCTACATGGCTTTGATGAGCGAGAGTGTGGAGACTAAGCCATCCTCATTCGAGGAAGCAGTGCAGCAACTAGTATGGGTTGATGCCATGGTAGAGAAGTCTGACTCCATTATTAGGAACAATGCTTGGGAAATTGCCCCAAGGCCGGAGGACAAGTCAGTGGTAGGTTCTAGGTGGATCTATAAGGTGAAACAAGCAGCATATGGGAGTGTCAAGAAACACAAACTAAATTTTTTGCTAAGGGGTTCTCTCAAGTGGAGGGAATTGATTATGAGGAGACCTTTGCTCCAATAGCAAGGTACTCTTCAATCATATCTATTCTAGCACTTTCAATGCATATGGGATGGAAGATACATCAAATGGATGTGAAGAAAACATTCCTCAATGGATTGATTGAGGAAGAGGTGCACATTGAGCATCGAGAGGGATTTGGGACCTTCAATAGAGAGTCGCATGCGTGCAGACTCAAGCGAGCATTGTGTAGATTGAAACAAGCATCTCATGCTTGGTACACTAGGATCGACAGCAATTTCACCAAGTTGGGCTTCACCAAAAGTGAAGCAGATGCAAACCTTTACCATATTGTGGTTGAAGGTAAATTATTGATTATAATATATTATATGTCGATGATTTAATCCTAACAAGTGATGAGAAGCTGGTCAAATCTCACAAAGAGGATCCTGCAAGAGAATTCGAGATGAAAGACCCAGGGCTCACTCATTATTTCGTTCATATGGAAGTATGGCAAGGAGATGGGGAACTATTTGTCTCTTAGGGAAAGTATGCCAACGAGATATTGAAGAAGTTCCACATGGAGAGCAGTAAACCCAAGGAGACTCCTCTATCAGAGAATTGGAGGAAGGAAGATGCTACTTCAGGTGAAGTAGAGGAGGCTACTATTTACAGGCAACTTGTGGGTTCACTTATGTATTTGGTGAACACGTGACCAAATGTGTGTTTTGCAGTTAACCAACTTAGTCGAGCAATGGTTAAGCCAACCAAACTCTATTGGAAGACAACTAAACATGTGTTGAGATACCTCAGAGGCACAACTCAGTTTGGTCTTTGGTACAGATGGACAGAGGGAGTGAAGCTTCAAGGCTTCACAGATGCAAATTGGGCAGGGAGTCCATCAAATAAGAAGAGCACATCAGGGGGAATCTTCAACATTGAGTCAGCAATAGTTTCTTGGTACAACAAGAAGCAATGATCAATTGCACTCAGTTTAGCGGAAGAAGAGTACATGGTTGCTAGTCAAGCAACTTGTGAGCCTATTTGGATGAGGAAGATCCTTGTTGGATTATTTGGTCAGTAGATGGATCCTACAATGATTTATTGTGACAACCAAAGTTGTATCAAACTCTCTGAGAATCCAGTTTTTCATGATCGATCCAAACATATCGATATCTAGTATCACCATCTTAGAGATTGTGTGCAGAGGAGAATCATGTGTTGGAGTACATTCCTACAAAGGAACATGATGCAAACATCTCAACTAAAGCACTGTCAAGAGGAAAATTCGAATCTCATAGAGTCAGGATTGGGGTATTTGATAATCCATTTAATGTTGAGATGGAGTGTTGAAAATGCAACAAGAAAAACCTGATTTAATTTTCTCTTGAATTAAATTAGGAGAAAAATTGTAATTCCACATCACAAGACAACTTGTATGAGTTAGCTAAGTTAATTTGACTTCCACAGCTCAATAATTCGAGTTGAGGGTTTAACTTGAGTCACTTAGAGTGTCTCCTACTTTGTAAGAGCCCTGGTTGAGTTTATTTTGAGTTGTAATTAATTAATTCAGTCTAACTTAGTTAAAGTCAGTTAAACTAGTTCCAACTAATGGAGGAACTAATAGAAGGTCTAACAGTGGGGTGTTGTTTCATGTGTTCAACCAGTTAACTGATGATTCATCCATAAATAACTTTTGCATGTCAAATCTGCGAGTTACCGAGTTGAGATTGGAGTTCAAAGGCAGTGTACTGTTAGTTTTATAATCATCCAAATTGTACAGGTGGTACATGCAATCAGAGGAAGACCTATGATGGATTCTGCAATTCCAATTGAGGAATTTCCCTAATTAATAGGGGTTAATTCCTAAGGAAACAACCCGAGGAAATAAAGACTTGGGCAAGCATAAAATTGGTTAAGTATTGGCCTAGGCTTGTCTAAGACGTTGTAAGATAGATAGAGATAACAGAGGTTGCTCGAGCTTGAGAAAAACATTGTAATCTTCTCATATTTTTTTACTAATGCAATATATAGATAACATGGGTTTTTAGTTGTGGATTTCCATGGAAAATAATTGTGTAATGTGTTTATTGAATTTTCCTCTTGTATGCTCAGTGATTTCACTATCGATTACTTGTTTATGTTGATTAGTGGAGTGTATTCAAGTCTTTTGTTTTAGCATATTACATAAGCAGTTTGAATCTACAAGGAATTTCTATAGTGTGCACATCGTGGTGATCATGGTGTTTGAAGAGAAAACGCCACATTATAAATTCAAAACCCAAGCCATGTTACGGTTGATCAAATGTTTCAATACCCAAGACAGGAATGTTGTTTAAAATATTAAAGGCATCAATGTTGTTTGGTATTTCTTAGCTTTGTTTCATTCTGTATTGCTTGAGTGGTTGTGTATTGTTCAGCTCATATTGTTTGGATTGCTAAATCAAGTGAGGGACATATTCTTTTGCAATTGTGTTCATGTTTGCATCATATTTCATGGCAAGATATATCCAAAAATACCAAGCCACTACATGTAGACATACAATGATCTAAGTGGTAATATGTTTCTGGTCCTTCCACATATGTACACAGCATTTGAGGTGTCTTCCTAATATGAGGTGGATTTCACAGTGAGCAATGTAAATGTAAAAAATGGGTATTGAACATTCAAGTCGCAAATAAATATAACTTTGATTTCAACTTTCCCTAGTGGAAAACACTCCTTTTGTGAAAAACTTCGTTGATTCAACTTTTATTTATAATAATAATAATAATAAATTTGCTTGCAATAAGATCGATAGAGAATGTGGGGTTGTCTCGGCTCATTATATTGATAGCATAAAACTAGTTTCGAAATTAGTAAACAAGTGAATTCTATAGTTGATCATTCCACTCTTATGCTTCTAGTGACTGGATCTAAAATTTAACGCCTTAGCGGTCCTCTGGAATGTCTAGATGATCATCTAATAGAATTTGGGGCAGTGTCTGCTACTAAATAAGAGAACGCAAAGTTGTATGTTTTGATATATGATTTGTTGTGAATTGTTTTGAAGATTTAGTTGTGTTTCCCATCTTATGTCTTGTAAAAAGAAATTAAAAAAAATCAAGGTTTGTTAAACGAATATGGAATTATGTAACTGAATTCTTTAGGAGATTGCATGTTTACCAAAAATTATGAGCACCAGAGTGAAATTGAAGTTCTTTCTTTGTAATCAAAAAGAAGTTTCAAAAAAGCAGTGTAAAGAGGGTGTGCAGAAGAGATTGCAAAATACATAGCGCAAAGGAGGAAAGCAGGGAAATTTTGTTAAAACCTGCATACGAGTAATAATATATCTGAATGGAGGTGAGGTCGGATGATTGGATGTCGAGGAACGTTTAGTTGAAATAGAGACGATTGCAAATTGTGACTTATTTTATAAAAAACAGAGGGAAAGTAAAAGAAAGTGATTGCTAACACGGAAATTGATAAAAACAATATTTTATCTGTAGTCGAAATTGAAGTTAGTCAGATGGTCAGAAGTCGGGATGATATTTCATAAAAGTTAGTTGTAGGGGTGACCCGACTTACAATGCAGTCCGCGTAGGGAAGATGTTGGGAGTGGAAAGGTCGAACAAAAGGAAAGTAAAATAAATTGATTGTTGGCACGAAAATTGATAAAAATAATATTGTATTTGTAGTTAGAGCTAAGGTCAATCGGGTAATTGGAAGTCAAGATGGTATTGCATACAAGTTATTTGGAGGGGGGACCCCGAACCTAACATACAACGTAGTCGGCCTAGTCGTAATATATATATTGGTAATGTTATTTTCCAAAGATTGTTAGTTGAAATAATGTTTGAAAAGAAAAAATGTTTTTTTTTTCAAAAATGTAAATTTTTTTTTTAAATTGTGTTTAAATAATGTTGTTTTTAAAAAGATGTTTTATTTTAACAAGTGTTTATGAATGATATTTTTAGCACGTTTAATATAATAATTTACATACTTAATAAAATAAGTATTTTTAAAGGATTTTATCCTTTGCAATGTAACATACAATATTTGGTTTGGTTTCAGGAAAGTTGTTGATTTTCTTATGGATCTAAGTACTTGGAATTTTCTGCCATTTGAGATTCTTGAGCTTGTAATTCATTGGCTTCCTTTATCAGTGCTGATAAAATTCTGGTTGGTTTGTAAAGAATGGAATATCAAAAAATCTTATTTTTCTCGTTGCTCGCAATCGATGTGTCAACAGAGAATTTGCATTTATTTATTTGCCAACTGGTATCGAGGATAGTTGCTTTGTTGGATCTTACCTAAATGACAAAAGACAAATATCTCCATTTCTTCTTCCTTTTCTACACTCTAGATACAAAATTCAAAGTACAATTGGATCGATGATTGTGTTCAATGTGCCTGGAAGTTCTTTGCATTCTAAGAATTATTTCATAGTAAACCATTTTACAAAGACTTTTAGAAATATTGGACCTCTCACTGTTAGAGAGTGGGGATTCTTCTCCTTGTTAGAGAAATTTAGTCCATGGAAATATGATTAGGTTATGTTGAAACATGTGTGCAAAAAAATGGAATCACATTTTTTTATTTGCACGAGTGTAGACATGGTCTGGAGAATGACAACCTCCTATTGGTGGTGTAACACACCTAAAGGAGGCTATCTTTCACAAAGGAATTTTTTTGGCTAGATTTAGACAAAGATTATGATGATTACCCTTCGTATGGTTACACTATCTATTTATTGGATCTTATCATAAACGATTAGGGTTTCTCATTTGTTCTTATCACTGACATATGATTTATGTCATTAGGATTGTATGGGAACCAACTGGTTTGTCTTGTAAACAATGGTTCTATGTTTGTTTGGTCACTTGAAGAGATAGAAAATATTGAATTTGGCCAAACTTCAAATGGATGAAGCTTCGAATATTTTGAAGATGACTGGGGATTCAAAAGGATATTGTTTGATACTATCTCAATGAATATAAATAGTAAATGCCCATGCTACCTACCTTTTCGTGTAGTTGAAGGAAAGATACTTATGTTGGGTTGTATGGAAGTGCAACTAAAGCTATATGATTTGGTGATTGGATTATCCACAATGATAATTGGCGATGGTGTCTCCCTCTTAGAAAGATCTGGATCCCATGTGCAGTCAGTTGAAGGTTTCAATGATATTATTGAAAATGGAAATGTTTTCTCACTTTTTCCAAATACAAATTCTATTGTTGATATACCCACTACTGCATGTGGATATCATGATTTAGCCTTTGAGGCTTCAAGAATATTTTTGCTAAACATTGTTGCAGATGTCATGTTTGTTTAATCTTTGCAGAGATATTTTGAAGATCATTGTAATACAAATTTGAATTGTTCAATGAAAACATAGTCATGCCAATTTTCATATTTTGTTGGAGATTACTTTCGTTGATCTGCTATTTTGCATATCGAACAATGCACTTCAATGTCAATTTTTGTTATGTATATGTGGATTGTATAAAGTCTTTTTCTATTGCTTATATGAAACTGAGCAAATGATGGTTATTTTTCTATTGCAGTATATGTGTGTGTGTGTGTGTGTGTGTGTGTGTGTGTGTGTGTGTGTAATATGGAATGTTGATTTTTAGTATTTAAACTTATTTAGTATTGAAATTTACTTGATGTATAAAATCAGTGATCATAAAGATTTGAACTTGTTGAAGATGTAACAAGAGATGCAAGATTGAAAATTGAAATTTCAAACAGGCAGTGTAAACGGGGTGTGAAGAACGTATTGCAAAATAGAAAGCGAAAAATAGGAAACTTATTAAATTTTGTTTAAACCCTCAGGACAAGCAACAATAAATCCGAATGAAAGGTGTTAATTTTTCATTAAAGTGAAAAGTCGTTTAAACAACTTCCATGCGAAAATGGAGGTGAGGTTGGATCTTTGGAGTTTGGGGAAGGTTTTATCGAAACATAAGGGATTGCAATATGGGAGTTAATTTAAAAGAAAGTAAAGAAAGCTAAAACAAAATTATGGTCGCATGCAAACCAATAAATTAAATATTTTACTTGTACTCGCAGCTGAAGGCAGTTGGGTAGTCCGAATTCGGCATGGTGTTAAATTCAAGTTTCTGCCTGCAGTGACCCTAACCCCGATGTGTTGCATAGTTGGGGTAAGATAGCTATCAGTAGTCGAGAGGTTGGGTGTGAAGAACGTTGTTTTACTTTGTTCGAGTATGGAGCCCGATCCCATTGTAGTTGGAAGTCGGAGGGTCAATATCAAGAGTTATGTTTTTATGAAATACACATGTCCAACGTCCGACTTTCATATTTTTTTTTTTTTACTTTTTATGTTATTAAATTTTTTTATATTTTTTTGAAAAAAATAATTGTTTACAAAAGAAGGAATTAGCATTGTTTAATGAAAAAGTAGTCATGTGGATACGATTTTGGATTGTTTAATGAAAACTATCACTATAATAGGAATTTGGATTGTTTAATGAAAACTATCACTATTTAGCTATCAATGTAATAGGAATTTGGACTATTTAATGAAAACATAGTCATGTCAATTTTTCTTATTTTTGTTGGATATTACTTGCATTGATATGTTATTTTGCAGATCGAACAATGCACTTAAATGTCAATTTTTGTTATGTATTTGTGGATTGTATAGAGACTTTTTCTATTGCTTATATGAAACTTCATAAATGATGGTTTTTATTGTATTTCACTGTTTGAAATATTGTTTATATATATGTATGTCTTTATAATATGGAAGGTTGATTGTTAGTATTTAAAATTATTGAGTACTGAAATTTAATTGTTGTATAAAGTTAGTGAGCACAAAGACTTGAACTTGTTGAAGATGTAACATGAGATGCAAGATTGAATATCAAAATTATAAAAAAATTGAAATTTGTTGTAGAAATGTTAAATGAAGGAACAAGCAAGTGTACTTCAAAAAGAGCTTGGTCCACTGGTTCATGTGAAAGAGTGAATGAATATCACCGACAATTGTATCGATAGAATGAGGATACAGTAAATGCGTGCAAAAGAATCATGTATCAACAAAATAAAAGAACTTCAATAAATCATCAACATGATGAAGTCCATAATCATAAGTATGGGAATATGTAGATTCTCATGTAGATTCACAACTCATGTAATATACTAAAACACAAGACAAGAATCTACTTTACTCTTTACAGCGAAAGCCCATAAATATCAATAACAGTAATCGACAAGAGGAAGATAATCAATGGCACATAACACAATATGTATCCGGGGAAAGCCACAACTCAAAACCCCTACTATCTATATTGCATTAATCAAAAATCCAAGATGAGAATACAATGTTTGTTCTCACAAGAACAATCCATGCACAAGTATAATCAAATTTTAGCTCATAAGATAGCTCAAGCCAAATCCTTAGCCTATTTTGTAGCTCTCCAAGCCCCTATTTCCTTGTGCAATTCCTGGGATGAATAGCCCGCATTTAAAGGGAATTCATGCTTCCAAAACTACACAATCCAAACATAGGTCCTTCTCTAATTACATCCATGATATTTACAACTCAATAAATAATACAATTGATAGTACACTATCCCTGCACTCTAGTCTCAACTGAATCTTTCTCTGAACTGACATGCATGAGTTTCTTATGAGAGAATATTTAGTTAACTAGAGTAACACTTATGGATGCACTAGTGCACCAACTGACTGTTAGTCCTCTACTAGTTCCACAAACAGTTAGAACTAATTTAACTGACCATCACATAGTAAATTGAGTTATCTAATTACAACTCAATTAAACTCATACTGAACCCCTAAAATTTATGGAGAACACTTACATGACTTCCAAAAGACTTCCAACTCGAAATTCCTAAGTTAACTAAGTCAACTTAACTTAGTTAACTATTACAAGTTGCTATGAGAAAAAAAATTACAATTTTAATTCTCAATTTAATTCAAGGACAAATTAAATTAGAATTTATGGATGTTATTTTTAACATTTCTTGTTGCTATTTTCAACACTCCCTCTCAAAAAGAAAGGAATTCAACTCTATCCTGATCTTGAACCTTTGGAACGTTTTGCATGCAACACTTCTCTCTAGTGTTGTTGCTACAATAACTCCTGAAACAAAACAAAAAAACATCCAACCTGAATCAGTATGATGCTTCTGCCATTGAAGTCTCTGACTGTTATTGCCTCTGTTGACTGAAAACTCTACGCTTCTGCTGACTCTGCATTTTTGCACTGTTGTCAACCCTTCTCTACTCTCTTCAGTATCGGACTACTCTAGCCTCTATCACTTCGATCTCTAACTGCATCAATCGCCATTGATTCCTCCCACTACTATGTGCTTTTGGGCTCCCATAGCAAGGTACGATCCATGAGATAAAACCTCTCAATGGACCTGCCCAATTTCAGCCCTCTTGAAACTATCACTTCACATTTCCCCATCTCATACTTGGAGGTATGGATGAGTGTGCTCACTCTACTCACTTGGCTCAAAATTCCCCTCTACTAGAGGTCTTTGCATGAGTGGATGTCTCCACTCGGTTTCCTCTTTGTTTCTCCAATTGCGGTTGCTCCACAATTTTCTGAGACTACTTCTTCTCTACTTGAGTGGATCTCTCCACTCAGTCTCTTCTCAGCTTCTCCAATTGTGGCTGCTCCACAATTTCCTGAAGCTACTTCTGAGGCTTCTTCTAGGGCTGCATGTTGAGAGTTAATTTACTCTCCCTCTCAACCACTAAGTCTCTAACCTTTTCCTTCCTCCTCAATACTTTGCACGCATCGTGTACCTCAAGAGCATACAGGTTCTTGACCAATGCACTGATGTGTTTCACTTGTCATGTGGTGATGTGTCTAAGGAAAACCTTTCCCTTACTAAAAATCACATCATAGCCACGGTATTCCAATACTGCAACTAAAACAAGATTCTTCTTTAGTCCTGGAACATACATCACATCTATGATCCTGAGAGGGGAGCCAAACTCCCTTTGAAAGGTAATTGTACCGATCTTGGTAGCTATATACCTCCTGCCATATCTAAACTCTATGCTCTGCTTGAGGTCATTCTCCTCAAAATCACTAAAGAGATCTTTGTTCCCTGTCATATGGAATGAGGCATCGTTGTCAAGATACCACACACCTCCCATGATAGCGTTGGGAATGCATGCAATGAGAATGAAATGAAGTTCAAATTGTGAAGCTAGAGATTCACCTATCGCAGCTACTGCATGCTCCTTCTTGCTTGTTTTCTTTTGTGACCAATTTGTGGCATTGTGTCTGTGCTCGTGATAGTGAAAACACTTGACTTTCGACAAGTCTATCTTCTTGTCGCTCGCCTTGCCTTGGGACTTCTTTCTCTTGGCCTTCTTTGCCTTACCCACTAACGCAAAGTCCTCTTCCACTTCCTTGGAAGAGGTTCCATCTCTGGTGTTCCATCGAAACTCCTCTTGTACCAAATCCGACCACAATCGTTCCCAATCTGGCAGCTTCTCCCTCCCATTGACAGAGTCCTGATAACTATGCCAACTCTTGGGAATTCCTAGAAGAGCTTGGCTCACCATATTATCCTCCACAAATAGTGATTCCAACACTTCCAAGCTCATCCCGGTAATGGGTGAACTTGGTCAAGTAATTTGGAATTGAGTCGCCCGCCTCCATCTTGATTTTTCGAAGTTTTTCCTTCAGTGTCAACTTCCTTTGGTCATTGTTGTTATGAAACAAGTTTGTTAATGCTTTTCACACTGTAGATTCACAAGCTCATGTAATCTACTAAAATAAGAGACAAGAATATACTTCTACTTTCAGCCAGCGGAAGCCAGTAGATCGGCGAAAACAATATGAACAAGAAGAAAACAAATCAATGGCACATAACAAAATAAGTTTTTCTAGGGAAAACCTACTCAAAACCTCGCCTATATGTATTGCATTAATAAAAAATATGAGTGAATATACAAAGCGTGTTCACACTAGAACAATTATGCACAAGTATAATCAACTCTCAGCTCACAAGCTAGCTCAAGCCAACACATAGCCTATTATGTTGCTCTCCAAGACCCTACTTCCTTGCACCATTCCTGGTTAAAGAATCTGGATGAATACAATATGCTCTACTCAACCTTGAGCTCAACGTGCACAAGTATTTCCTATCCTATGCATGATGACTTCCTTCGGTCATACTTAGCCTAATTCTTGGCCTTCAAGCTTCTGATTCCTTGTACAATTCCTAACAAAAATAGGTTCTCACTTCATAACTACGCAATCCAAACATAGTTCCTTCTTTGATTACATGCATGATCTGTACAACTTGTAAAATCATACAAGTGATAGTACAACATCCCTACACTCTAGTCTCAACTAGGTCTTCCTCTTAACTACCATGCAATATTTTCTCATGATTCAATCTTCAATTAGCTCAAGTAGCACCTGAGGATGCACCAGTGCACCAACTCACTACTAATCCTCTACTAGTTCCACATACAGTTAGAACTAATTTAACTATTTATAACTCAATCAAACTGAGTTATGTAATTACAACTCAAATAAACTCAATCTGGACCCCTAAAACTTAGAGATCAGACTTACATGACTCCAGATAGACTTCCAACTCAAAATTCCTAAGTTAACTAAGTCAACTTAAATTAGTTAACTATTACAAGTTTCTATGAGAAAATAATTGTAATTTTAATTCACAATTTAATTCAATGGAAAATTAAATTGGAATTTGTGGACTCTATTTTAACATTTTTTGTTGTTATTTTCAACACTCCCTCTCAACAAGAATGGAACTCAAATCGATCCTGAACCTGAACCTTTGGAATGTTATGCATGCAGAAATTCTCTCTAGTTTTGTTGCTACAACAACTCTGAAGACAAAACAAACATCCAACCTAAATCAGTATGATGCATCTATCATCAAAGTCTCTAACGTCTATTGCCTTTGTTGATTGAAAACTTTGCAATTCTATTGACTCTATCTTTCTGCACTGTTGTCAACCCTTCTCTGTGCTCTTCAGTATATAACTTCTCTAGCCTATGTCACTTTTATCTCTAACTGCATCAATCGTCACTGCTTCCTCTTGCTATTATGTACTTTGGGCTCCCGTAGCAAGGTATGATCCATGAGACAAAACCTCTCAATGGACCCTGCCCAATTTCGGCCCTCTTGGGACTATCACTTCACATCACCCAACCTCTCACCTGGAGGTATGGCTGCATGTGCTCCCTCTTCCCACTTGGCTGGAAAATTCCCCTTACTGGAGGTCTCTGCATGAGTGGATGCCTCCACTCAATCTCCTCTTAGCTTCTCTAGTTGTGGTTGCTCCACAACTTCCTGAAGCTACTTCTGAGGCTTCTTCTGGGGCTGCATGTTGAGAGGTAATTCACTCTCCCTCTCAACCACCAAGTCTCTAACCTTTGCCTTGCTACTCAAGGCTTTGCATGCATCTTGTACCTCAAGAGCATACAGGTTTCTTACACATACATCCGTCGTCACGAAATTTTCTTAAAGCAAAGCAGATTTTAAATCGGCGATAATTTCCTCATCCGACCTCCGATTCAAACGATTTGTTTTTGAATTTGGGTATTTTTTCACAAGGAATATAGATATGCTATTTAAAAAAAAAAAAAACAAAAAATCATATCTTCACTACAAAATATCCGCCCAAATAATTCCTTCTCCTCAATCTTGCATTATCAATTATCATAACTCCTTTTGTGTCACTAAGCATTGGCTTACTGATCTTCCCACTAGTAGCCTTATAGAAACATTAAGAAGTCTGCACATAGGGTCTTCTAGATCTTCCCTGACCTAGAGCTCCATCAATCTGCGAGGACAGATTCGAATTCTTCTCTTTTGTATTGTCTTCAGCTCCGACGCCATGTAGATTTTCCTGTAGATTCACAAGCTCATGTAATCTACTAAAACAATAGACAATAATCTACTTCTACTTTCAACCAGCGGAAGCCAATAGATCGACGAAAACAATATGAACAAGAAGAAGACAAATCAATGGCACATAACACAATAAGTTTTTCTGTGGAAAGCCAATGCTCAAAACCCCACCTATCTGTATTGCATTAATCAAGAATGTCAGTGAATATACAAAGCTTGTTCTCACTAGAAAAATTTCGCACAAGCATAATAAACTCTCAGCTCACAAGCTAGCTCAAACCAACACATAGCCTATTATGCTACTCTCCAAGCCCCTACTTCCTTGCACCATTCCTCGTCAAGGAATCTAGATGAATACAATATGCTATGCTCAACCTTGAGCTCAACCTGCACAAGTATTTCCTATCCTCTACCTAATGACTTCCTTTGGTCAATACTTAGCCAAAATCCTAGCCTTCAAGCTTCTAATTCCTTGCAAAATTCCTAAGATAATAAGGTTGTATTTAAAGGGAAATCCTCACTTCATAATTGTGCAATCCAAACATAGGTCCTTCTTTGATTTCATGCATGACATGTACAACTCGAAAAATCATACAATTGATCGTACATTTTCCCTACACTCCAGTCTCAATTGGGTCTTCCTTTGAACTAACATGCATGATTTTCAGATAAGTCAATCTTTAGTTAGCTGGAGTATCACCTAAGGATGCACCAGCACCAACTCACTACTAATCCTCTACTAGTTCCACAAACAGTTAGAACTAGTTTAACTGTTTATAACTCAATCAAACTGAGTTATCTAATTACAACTCAAATAAACTCAATCTAGGCCCTTAAAACTTGGGGATCACACTTACATGACTCCAAATAGACTTCAAACTCAAAATTCCTAAGTTAACTATGTCAATTTAACTTATTTAACTATTACAAGTGGCTATGAGAAAAGAATTACAATTTTAATTCACAATTTAATTCAAGGACAAATTAAATTGGAATTTATGGATTCTATTTTAACATTTCTTTTTGTTATTTTCAACACACAAAGCATGTGCAGTTTCCCTTGCCATGGAGACCTGAGACAATGTGGTCTTGATCTCCCTCAAGGATAATTTTCCTCGCCTTTGCCACACACTTCTTCCATTGAGCCAGATCTTTTACATCCGATGTTGGTGGCTTAGGAATGTCTTGATCAATGAATTCCTTGAGGCCATTATCCTCCAACACTGCCTCCATCATGTCCTTCCAGGCTATGTAATTTGAGCTTCCATCCAAGGCATACTCAAGTCTCAAACCATAGAAAGTCATTTTCTGACCCTGAAGTGTGAACTGCAATTTCGAATTTCACCTATGACCCCAAACTCAAAATATCCTCTACTATATTGTAATTAGCTCTGATACCATGTAGATATTTCTACAAATCTAGCTTTGATACCATGTAGATTTTCCTGTAGATTCACAACTCATGTAATGTACTAAAACACAAGACAATAATCTACTTTACTCTTTACAGCGAAAGCCCATAAAGATTAATGAAAATAGTAATTGACAAGAGGAAGATAATCAATGGCACATAACAAAATATGTATCTGGGGAAAACCACAGCTCAAAACCGCTACTATCTATATTGCATTAATCAAAAATCCAAGTTGAGAATACAATGTTTGTTCTCATAAGAACAATCCCTGCACAAGTATAATCAACTCTCAGCTCAGAAGCTAGCTCAAGCCAAATCCTTAGCCTATTCTGCATCTCTCCAAGCCCCTACTTCCTTGTGAAACTCCTAGGATGAATAGCCTGCATTTAAAGGGAATTCATACTTCCAAAGCTACACAATCCAAACATAGGTCCTTCTCTGATTGCATGCATGATATTTACAACTCAGTAAATCATACAACTGAAAGTACATTGTCCCTCGACTCTAGTCTCAACTAGATCTTTCTCTGAACTGACATGCATGAGTTTCTCATGAGGGAATCTTCAGTTAGCTGGAGTAACACTTGTGGATGCACCAATGCACCAACTGACTGTTAGTCCTGTATTAGTTCCACAAACAGTTAGAACTAATTTAACTGACCATATCTCAGTAAACTGAGTTATCTAATTACAACTCAATTTAAACTCATATTGGACCCCTAAAATTTAGGGAGAACACTTACATGACTTCCAAAAGACTTCCAACTTGAATTTCCTAAGTTAACTAAGTCAACTTAACTTAGTTAACTATTACAAGTTGCTATGAGAAAAAAATTACAATTTTAATTCTCAATTTAATTCAAGGACAAATTGAATTGGAATTTCTGGATGCTATTTTTTACATTTCTTGTTTCTATTTTCAACAAAATATGAGTAGCATCACAGGAAGAACATTTGCTTGAAATATTCGTTTACTATACCAAATTTTTCTAACAATAGTGTTCTTTGGGAACATTGCGTTTACAAAGAAAGTGTTCATGCAAGCCATAACCAAGGGTACTCTGCTAACAATGCAAGAAATGGAGTATTGGAAGATGGGCATAATGATGCCAATGAACAATTTGCAGCGTCCGGTTTATTTGGTGATAGCAAGATGCTTGGTGACATGTTTGGGATTTTCGGTCATTCTGTTGGCAATGTGGGGTTGGGCATTCCTTCCAGCAACTATATAGTGAATATCGTCAATCCTTCACAATCTGTGCACACTCAATCTCTTGGAACAGAACAGGTGCTTGAAGTATTTTTTGTTTTGATAGGATTTTGACATCTCAATGGAATATATTAATTATTGTATGTTTTTCTTGTTCATTGCTTTGTGCAGAACAATGTTCCAACGAATATTGGTCCAAAAATATAGCAAGAAGGAACACAGGATTTGTCAGTTCCTCAAGTTCAACCTTGACCATTTAACTGCCAAACTGCATTAAATCATAAGAATGATGAACTCTTTAATTGCAATTTTCAAAACTTGGGTGTTCAAGGAAAGAACATTTCATTGAAATGTTTGTTTCTTGGATGTTGTGCATTTCATAATTTTTCATGTTTTTTAAATATTGTTGGTATTAATCTTCTTTGGGAACATTATGTTTACATAGAGAGAATTCATGGAAGTGGAAATGGTCAATGCTGTAGAAATGATGGAAGGGATGTAATTATACAAAAATGGCGCAATGATGTGATTCAACAGTTTGTGGCATCTAATCTTTTTGCTGATAGTATTATGCTTGTTGGGATGGTGACAATTTGCGACATTCAATTATGAATGTGGGCAACAATCGTTTCTCGAGGCAAGTCTGTAGATAATATTGTTATTATTAGAGAATCTATGCACACTCCCTCTCATTGGACAATGCGGGTGCTGCAAGTGGATTTATTTTCATGGGATTTGTACATTTGAATATGTATTTTGCAATTGCTTAATGCATCTTTTATTTTTATATTTTTGTAGAACAACATTCAAGTGAATAGTGGTGGAGAAATAAATTCACAACCAAGACAACCTTTATCGATTGGTCAAGTTTAGCTCTGATGGTGCAATTGGAAAGAAAATGTATGTGTTTTCTCTATTAACTTACTACACACTTCAAAAAATTAAATTGGCATTTTTTATATGTTTCATTTTGGCATTGTGATTTATAGTTTATGTAAGTAGAACGAACCCAATTGCAACCAATATAGAAGAATGGATTCCCATCATTTTATGGAAACAAATGTTCAAGCCAATGCTCCAATTCGGCAAGTTGTTTCACATCATCCTCAATCTGGATTATTATTTGGCAGAGAAAATGAAAGTGGTCACCATCATTTTAGTAGACAGATGATTGAGGTGCATAAAAAATTTCAGTGCAAGATTGATAACTTGTCTGTTGTGAAAATTTGTAAAGTTTGTAATGAATCTTATCCTAGTATATAGGTTGTGAGATGGCATGAAGGGCCCATCTGCAAAAGATGTAAAAATGAGAAAGGTGCTCACTATTTCTCTCGCGTTAACAATAGGGATCATGGTGATCAACCTGAGGTTCTAAGAGTTTTGACATAGGTTGAAGAAATTCTAATAGCATAAGTGAATCCAATGTTGTAAGTGACACATGCTCGGGGTGGTTAGTATAAATATAGTGGGCATACGATTAGTTTTCCACAAGATATATCTTTGATTTTAAAGAAGCTTCCACAATGTGTAGAAGAACTCGATTTTCTAATTGTCAGAAGACATGGTGTTGAGTCGAAATATTATAAAAGTTATGTCAAGAGACAGTGTGTGGTGGATGCATTGTTTTACAAAATTCAGATGGATAAATAGTATAAGGATGTTGAAATTGATATGGATTATGGTGTTTCTCTCTAGAAGGACCTAAAAATGTGTCTGTCAGGCTACAATATGTAGATAGCGATCTAGGTGAAACAGGGAGATCCGATGAGGACATTGGAATGTTGGGGGCTAGTAAATTGAACTTTCATCCATCATCGTTTCTTTCTCGCATGCCTAATGAATGCAGGGAAGTGGAACATATCAGAAGATTCATTGAAAAAACAGATTCGATAGTCGATGAACCAGTGGAATTGCCAGATATTGGTATATCTCCCGTCAACGAATATAACACTGAAGGGTTTCTAGACATGGCATTTCTATCCCACTAGTGATGTTGATTGGTTGCATCCACGAATATGGTTTACATCTGCTTAGGTATTATGGTCAAAGATTTGGAAGCCATCCCCGATTTCGATATTTTCTATTGAATATGATTATGCGCCATCATAGCTAGGGAATAATATTTCTTTTTGAAAAAGGAAATCCATGAGAGTGCACTTGCAACTATTCAAGAGTAGTATCAATAACTTGGGGATCTATTTGACAATAAATTGGTTGAGAAATTAATGCATTTTGGTTGTTGTCTAAGGGGCACAAGGGCATATTGGACAAACTATCATTATGAACTCACTGACATGATCACGCAATTGGGTTGCCCAACTTTTTTTTTATGTTAAGTATGGCTGACACTAAGTGGCATGACTTGCATTATCTTATGCCTTCAAATGCATGTTGTCATCCACAAAATGAACATGCAAAAATAATTGAAAATTTTATTCAGTACTCGCATATATTTGTTATTTATATACACCAAAGATTTAATATATTTCGTGAGTTGGTTCTTGAGAAATATCTTGGAACTAAAAACTTTTGGTATAGGTTCATGCTTGTTTCTTTTGTCGTATCGTTTATGGATTTCGAATGATGTGTTTGTTCTTTTCGTTGGTTTTTGTATGTATTTACAAGTTTTTTTTGTTAGGTATGAGTGGAAACCCAGGGGTTTTGTGCACATCCACGGTTTCTTGTGGCTACCAAGAGCTCCAAATATGGAAACACTAGACTGGTCCAGCCCTTTGAATGTTCATGCAGCGAAGTGCTACTTTGACAAATATGTAAAAACTTGGAATACACGCAACATCCAATGTTGAAATGTCATGGTTCCTCAAAGTGTTAATGATGACCCGTGCCTTTTGAATACATCACAATTTATGCAACCCTTATGAATATTGTGAGCATTTGGTGAGCAGAGTGCAAATACACACAAAATGCAGTGTTGATTCCTATTTACGAAAAAACGGGTTTATCCTTTCATATCGTTATGATGCTCCATGGGAGGTCTGTGATGATTATGAAATGTCCATAGATGAAAAAGGTAGAAATAAATATGAAGCAACACAAAACCATGACCATTTAAATGTTGACAATGTTGATCTTCTGACAATGTGGTGAGTAAATGTTGATTGTCAAAAAGTTGTTTCTTGACATGAAGTTTTGAAATATATTGCAAAATATGCTTTGAAGGTAGAAAGAAGATATGAAATTTATCATGAAATTTCGAAAAGGGTTGCAAGTGCAAGTGTTGAGATTTTCTGTTTGAAGTCAAATAGGCAAAAATCTCTAAAGGATGACAACAATAGGGATTCAGTTCCTAGATTAGCTCCAGGTTGTTGGGAGGGAGTTAATGCCTCCTATATTTGATGTGAGGGAGTTATGAGGTTGTTAGATTCTCTATGCTATATAACAGGAAATCATTCGGATGGTTTTCTAAGAGTGTGTGAGGATTTCTTGATGTAATCTCCAAATTTGATTTAATATATTCCTGATGCCTATGTTTGGTGGACGTAGCCCAGATTGGTTGGGTGAACCACATTAATTCTTGTGTTTATGTGCTTCTGCTGTGTGTTTAATTGTTTGTTTGATGTGCACCTGATCCAACAATTGGTATCAGAGCATGTTGGAGGTGCTGGTGTCTGTCTGACTGCTGGAGGTGGAGCGCAGCTGAGCGCTGAGGGAGCATGGTGCTGAAGGTGCTGAAGGTTTTTTTGCTGCGTGTGCGCGCTGAGCACTGTAAGATTTGCGCGTGGAGCAAGGGAGCGCAGACTTGTGTTGACCGGAGCGCTGGTGGACCAAGGCGCTGGAGGCAATCCTGGAATTAAATGGTGCGTTGTTAATTGTTGGTCGTTGTTTTTTCAATTGCTGGTCGCTGTTTTAAATATTGCTGGTGCTGCGTTGTTTCAATATACCGTTTGTTTTATATATACTTGCTGCGCGTTTGACCGAATGTAATTACATTGTTGTTGCGCGTTTTGTAATTACATTGCTGCTGCTGGAGCAGATCGGAACTGTGGAGTCGAATATGACAGCCACGGTATTGGTTATATATGACAGCCACGGTATTGGTTGAATATGACAGCCACGGTATTGGTTCGCTGGTGTTGAATATATATATTGTTAACCAAAATGAGTATTGGTTATTCCGGCAGTGAATAATAGCATTACAATTTTATAATTTCGAACCTTTAATGTTCAAAAATGGCAGCGTAAAACTGTTGAGTCACTTTTTTAAAACGCATTTGAATTGAGGAGTGGAGTACGCAGTTTTAATACCATTAAACAAAAAAAAGGTGTACGTCATTGTTTTAATGCCATTAAACAAAAAAAAAAAGGTGTACGTCATGATTTTAAAGCCATTAAACAAAGAGTTATAAGGGATATTGAAGCTTTGAAAAGGACTTATATTATTTTTTTTTGAAGTGCATATGGCAGAGGGCAGTTTTTTTTAAATAAGTGCAAAGGCAGTTTTTTGGTTGTGTAAAAACCAATGCAAAGGCAGAATTTTGTTTTTTTTTTAATGGCATAAGTACAAAGACATAGGCAATTTTTTTATTGCTGGTTCGATATTGGAGATTATTGTGTTTTTTTGATACAAATGGCGAAAACTCAAAGTGCCTGGTTTGAAATTGAGAAATTTAATGGCAAAAATAATTTTGAGATCTGGAAGGTGAAAATGCATGACTTGCTTGTCCAACAAGGCGTGGTAAAGGCTTTGATGGGTAAATCCAAACAACCTTACAACATCACAGACGATGAGTGGGACGAAATGGATGAAAGAGCTGTAAGTGCCATTCGATTATGCCTGGCGGATGATGTCCTGTTTAATATTGTGTCGGAGACAACAGCTGCTGGTTTGT
>APFE031218684.1:89351-165434 GCA_000404065.3 Pinus taeda
TCTACTGTGTCTGAACATGACAGTAGTTCCATTCACTTATGGCATCAAAGATTGGGGCATATGAGTGAAAGAGGGTTGAAAATTTTGGCTAATCGCAAGTTACTTCCAAATCTGGAGTCTAGAAAGTTAGATTTATGTAAGCATTGTCTGTTTGGAAAACAAAGTAAACAAAAGTTTAAAACAGGCAAACATACTAGTAAAGGCATACTTGATTATATCCATTCAGATGTTTGGGGACCAGCCCCTACAACTTCATATGGTGGTTCATCTTATTTTGTATCATTCATTGATGACTTTTCTAGGAAGGTTTGGGTCTATATGTTGAAAAGAAAGTCTGATGTTTTTTCAGTTTTCAAGCAGTTTAGAGCATTGGTAGAAAACAACACTGGTAGAACAATAAAGTGTTTAAGAACTGACAATGGTGGTGAATTTGCTTCCAAGGAGTTTGACAGCTATTGCAAGGATGCAGGGATCGAGAGGCATAAGACCACGGTTTATACTCCTCAGCAAAATGGAGTTGCGGAACGCATGAACAGGACTCTTCTCGAGAGAGCAAGGAGTATGCTGAGTAACGTCGGGTTGCAAAAGGAGATGTGGACGGAAGCAGTGGCAACAGCTTGTTATGTGATAAATCGATCTCCATCGACGGCGATAGATTGCAAGATTCCACAAGAGGTATGGAAAGGATACCCTTGTGACTATTCTAAACTCAGAGTGTTTGGTTGTGATGCATATGCTCTAGTGCCTAAACATTAGTGAACTAAGTTAGATCCAAAGTCAAAAAGGTATATCTTTGTTGGGTATGGTGTTAGAACAAAGGGATATAGATTGTGGGATCCTACTACCCGCAAAATCATCATCAACAAAGATGTAAAGTTTAATGAATCCCCTCTTGTACAGTTAGATGTAGATAGTCGATTGAAACAGGATGATGTATCTGATTTTCAGCACATTCAGTTTGATAGCATTTCTAATGATAGTCATGATGACCGTAGTTCAGATACTAGTCATGAACAGGTTTCAGAATCAGAATATGAACAGGGTTCAGGTTTAGATCATGAACAGGTCTCAAATATTGATCGGCAAGAAGTTCCTACAGGTGGTAGTCAGCCAATCATGGAAGCGCCAGAAACATCCTTAAGGAGGTCGACTAGAATCAAACGGCCACCGAGAAGGTATGATGATTATGTCACTTCTGTTGCATATACTGCTAATGACAATGAACCTCTGTGCTATCAGGAAGCAATAGAAGGTTTGAAAAGTGACAAGTGGAAAGAAGCCATGAAGGACGAAATGATGGCCTTGAGTAAAAACGGCACATGGGATCTGGTGGAGCTTCCGAAAGGCAAGAAAACTGTGGGGTGTAAGTGGGTCTTCAAGCTGAAACGAGGTGTGAATGATACGGAAGACAGGTACAAAGCGCAACTGGTTGCAAAAGGGTTTTCTCAGAAAGCTGGTATTGACTTTCATGAGATTTTTTCGCCAGTGGTTAAAATTGTTTCAATTAGAATTGTGTTAGCATTAGTGGTTTTGTTTGATTTGGAGTTGCAGCAGTTAGATGTTAAGACTGCATTTCTACATGGTGATTTAGATGAGGAAATATATATGGAACAACCGGAAGGGTTTGTTCAACATCGCAATGAGAAATTTGTCTACAGGCTCAAGAAGTCATTATATGGCCTGAAGAAGTTGCCTCGGCAGTGGTATAAGAAGTTTGATTCTTTCATGTTGAGTCAGAAATATGTTAGAAGTGAATATGATCATTGTGTTTATTTCAAACAGTTGAATAATGGCATATTCATTATCTTGGTATTGTATGTTGACGATATGCTTTTAGCAAGCAAAAACATAGAAGAAATCAATAGGTTGAAGGCTCAGATGGCAAGGACATTTGATATGAAAGATCTAGGAGCAGCAAGACAGATTTTGGGCATGGAGATTTTCAGAGAAAGGAGCAATGGTAAGCTATGGCTATCACAACAAAAGTATATTGAGAAAATACTTTTGAGGTTTGGTATGGATAATGTGAAGCCTGTTTCAGTCCCTTTAGCTTCCCATTTTAAGCTTTCTTCGAGTTTATGTCCTAATACAGATGAAGAAAAGGATTATATGTCTCGAATTCCATATGCTAATGTAGTAGGGTGTTTAATGTATGCGATGGTTTGTACTCGACCAGATATTTCACATGCAGTTGGGGTTGTCAGCAAGTACATGGCAAATCCAGGTAAAGAACACTGGTCAGCAGTGAAATGGGTGCTTCGGTAATTGAGAGGCACAAGTAGTTATTGCATTTCTTACAATAAGAGTAGTGAATTTGTTTGCGGATATGTTGATTCCGATTTTGCAGGTGATTTGGATAAGAGAAGATCAACTTCAGGGTACGTCTTTACTCTTGCAGGTGGAGCTATCAGCTGGATGTCAAAGCTACAAAATATTATTGCTTTATCCACTACTGAAGCAGAATACATTGCTACTTCTCATGCTTGCAAAGAAGCGATTTGGTTGAAAGGTTTGTTTGGTGAATTTGGTAGGTTGCAGGACAGCATCAAGTTATTTTTTGACAGTCAAAGTGCAATACATTTGGCTAAGAATCCGACCTATCATAGTAAATCAAAGCATATACCGATCAAGTACCATTTTGTAAGACAGGTTATCACTGAAAGGGGAGTCTCTCTAGAAAAGGTGCATACAAAGGAGAACTGTGCAGACATGTTCACGAAACCAGTTTTGTTAGAGAAGCTACGCTGGTGTTTGGCTTCTCTTGGCTTGCAGAAAAGATAAAAAAATAATAACAGGGCATCAGGCTAATTGTTGTCAAGGTGGAGATTGTTGAGATTTTCTGTTTGAAGTGAAATAGGCAAAAATCTCTGTAGGTGACAACAATAGAAATTTAGTTCCTAGATTAGCTCCAGGTTGTTGGGAGATGATTAATGCCTCCTATAGTTGATATGAGGGAGTTAATGAGGCTGTTAGATTCTCTATGCTATATAACAGGCAACCATTCGGATGTTGGCTAAGAGAGTGAGAGTTTTTTGTGAGGATTTCATTTTGTAATCTCCTGTTTGATTAATAAATTTCCGATGCCTATGTTGTGTGGACGTAGCCCAGATTGGTTGGGTGAACAACGTTAAAAGTTGTGTCTTATGTGCTTGATTTTTCTGTTGTGTTATTTTGTTTAATTTTTCCGTGCCTCTGGATTCCAACAACCTAAAGAAGCTCGCCATTGTCCAACTCACCGCTACTTGCAGAGAGCTGAAGAATTGATCAAAAGAATATATTCACTCGCTTGAAATTCTAGATATTGAGCTTGTAGTGCCATTAAATATGTAGATGGTGCTCTTTTAATGGAATTATCGCATACTTCTCATCATTGAACAACGGGCCACCCAAAGACAATAGATTACAACATGGAGGTTCAAAATTTTATATATACATTATATTTATTAGCTTTAAATTCTAAATATTGAGCTTGTAGTGCCATTAAATATGTAGATGGTGCTCTTTTAATGGTATTATGGCATACTTCTCATCATTGAACAACGCGCCACTCAAGGACAATAGATTACAACATGTAGGTTCAAAATTTTATATATACATTATATTTATTCACTTTAAATTTTAGATAATGAGCTCGTAGTGCTATTAAATATGTAGATGATGCTCTTTTAATGGTATTATTGCATACTTTTCATCATTGAACAACGTGTCACCCAAGGACAATAGATTACAACATGTAGGTTCAAAATGTTATATATATATTATGCATTGTCGCCTATACAACAAGACATAAAAAACAAATAATCCGAAATGAAGCGTGGAGGATGGAGTAGTTGAGTTGAATGCGCACATATAGAACTACAAAGAGGATGATTGTAGGGGTGAATATGCGATGGATATGGGGTTTTAGGGCCTTCTGGATAGTAGAGACTAAGAGAGTCAAGACTGATTGGCCTCCCTTCTGCCATCAATTTAGGATGGAGTAGTTGAGTTGAATGCGCACATATAGAACTACAAAGAGGATGATTGCAGGTGCAAATATGCAATGAATATGGGGTTTTAGGGCCTTCTGGATAGTAGAGACTAAGAGAGTCAAGACTGAATCGCCTCCCTTCGGCCATCAATTTATTGTTCGCTAGCAAACTATCAATTTGCACCCACAACATTACTCAATGCTTACGAGCAACTCAAGTTAGCTTTCCCCTTCAACTTCATTAATTGAATTTGAATATATGTTTCTCAAAACGAGACCCTCAAACTCATTAACAAAACACAAATTATAATATTTGCGGAAGATTGGCGATCGGTGGTGAGTTATATATATATATATATATATATATATATATATATATATATATATATATTATATATATATATATATATATATATATATATAATATATATATATATATATATATATATATATATATATATATATATATATATATATATATATATATAATATATATATATAATATATATATATATATATATATATATATATATATATATATATATATTATAAATAAGAGAAGTGAGCATTCAGAAGGAGATTCGTTTTTGTTTTCATCGAGTTATTTTGAATGCTTTAAATGAATTTAAATTATCTTAAATGTGTCTTTGTTATTGAGTTTATTTTGATTAATTTATTACCTAGAAATTTTGATATTTTTATTAGAGTTTCATTATTTACCTCTCTGTAAACAATAATTGTAGGTGGTGTGATTTAATAGGTTTTTGTTGTTACCCGTTTTTTTGCTTATTAACCATTTTAAGAGACCCAAAATCTCCACTAATTTATGCACGTAGCATTGCATTCATTAGCTTTTGCGTTTTTCAGTGGACACACTTGGGGAGAAATTGCTAATTGGTTATGAAGTTGGGTTGTTGTAGTAATGAGCTTTATTTTAATGTGTTGAGGTTTGGTGGAGTAGGTTTTCCCTTCTATTGCAAGGCCATTTTGTTTTAATTTGGTGTTTATTATCATTTTATTCTTTTATAAATTCCATTTGAAATTTAATAATGGCAGGCTTCTGCGGGATCCCAACCAAGCGGAGAGGAGGGAAACATAGAACCTAGGGTTTTGCTTTAGGGTTTTGTCACTGGTCCCCATGGCGGGGCGTGGAGGAGGGAGATCAACTCCCTCCTACAGTCAAGTGGTTGCGGACATACGCAAGGGAGTTGGATCGCATTGCTTCAAGAAACCAATGAAGGTGGTAACAGAGGCTAAGAATACAGAAAAATCAGAAATTATCAGACCTCAAGGATAGGAAGAGAATCTTGAGGAAGCTAGTAAGGAGGAGAGGACAAAGGTTAGCAGTTCGAAAATTGCTTCTATGAGTACATTAGGGGTCTGTAAACCCAAGTCGACCACTATTCCTCGAGTCGTTTTAAGTGACCCAACGCTGCAGGTACACAGAGACCACATGTCAGAGTATGTTATTATCTGTAAATTTATGGGGATTTGGATGACGGAGAAGGCTTTGCAAGCATGGATAAGGAACCACTGGAAACGAAAGGGGGAAATTTACCTTCACCTTGGGTCCAAGGGCTTCTTCACGGTGGTATTCATAAGCGTAGAGGATAAAGACATAGTGTTCGAGGGAGGGCCCTATTTTTACGCTTCTGCAGGCCTTTATATGAGACCATGGGTAATGAACTTTGTCCCAGAATGAGAAAATTTCACCTCGGTGCCGTTATGGATAAGACTCTATTCCCTTCCTTTAGATTATTGGCTACCAGAGTCTCTAGAGGTTATTGGCAACAAGCTAAGGCATTTTATTAAGATCTCAGATGCTACTCTAAGAGGCAAATACACCTCCTTTGTGCAGATGTGTGGAAATTGACTTATCTAGGGCACTTCCGGATGCAATCATTTTAGAAGTATATGACGAGGAATGGGTGCAGGCGGTGGACTATGAACACGTTCCATTTAGGTGTTGTAAGTACTATGAGCACGGGCACCTATATAAGGACTTCCCATTGAACAAGCTAGAGAGCAATATGAAAGCCACTACAGGCAAGGATCTCGAAGGTTTTACTAAGATTGGGGGTAAAGGGAAAGGAGGCAAGCGGTACCAAAAGAAAATTAATGAAGACGGACAACCGAGTCACAATAGTTTCAAGATCTTAGAAGAAGAAGTAAAAAACAACAAAACAAACCAGGAATCAGAGAATATTCCCACTGAGAAGGAAAGTGATACTAATATGGAGGAAATACCAGAAAACAACAAACAAAAGGATGATATGCCGAGCATTATGGAGCTCAGTAGGGACCACAAGATGACCCCAAGTGAGGTTGGAATGGAAGACCATGAACTGCAGGAGATTCTAGAGAGGGAGAATTTAGATCTAGAAAAGTTTTCGGAGCAGGGAATCACCAAAGGGGTAGAGTCCCTGCCAAAAGAGGAGTTTGACAAGATTCAACAGCTCTTCCTCTGGAGATCACAAATTAAGTGTTCTGGAGGCAAAAGAAACCATGATAGCCAGGAGAATATGGGAGTGAAAACGTTGGAGGATACATCGATGCATTCTTCCAAGAACCTGAGTAGGAAAAGAGGAAGAAAAACACTGAATGAGCTATTGACCAAATGTGGGAAACTTATGATTAACTCAGGTAAGATGAGGGATATTACCAGTTACTCCTTTACAAACATTTCTTAATGAAGCTTACACCCTGGAACATTAGGGGTCTAGGAAGTAAAAGGAAACAAAGAACTCTTAGCAGTAGAATGAAAGAAGAAAAATCAAATATGGTTTTTATTTAAGAAACAAAAAGTTCCATGGACAAGATCAGAGAGATACACAACAAATGGTTAATCAAGTATGAGTATCTAGAGGTTAAAGCAGATAACTCGACGGGTGGGATTCTTACTCTATGGGACCCTCAAAAACTTGGAATCCTAGATATTGAAGCTTCTAGGAACTATCTATTGCTGGTGATTCAACATTTGGGTGATAAGGAGATCTACATGATCACTAATGTCTACAGTCCTCAAAAAATAGAAGAAAAACTTAAGCTTCTCACCTCCCTTGAGAAGCTGAGAGAGAGATATCCTGACATGCCTTGGATTCTGGCAGGGGATTTCAATATGATCAGATCTCTTATAGAGAAAAAAAGGTGGTACCAGACAACTAGGCAAAGATTCCATTGCCTTCTAGAACTTCATGAATAACATGGGGCTAGTGGACACTGAAACAGTAAATGGCACTTTTACTTGGAATAATAAGAGAGGAGGGGCTTTTCAAGTCGCCTCTAAACTAGATAGATTCATAATCTCAGAGGACCTCTTTCTCAAAGGCCTTGATATGTCAGCTTTAATCCTTCCCTTCGGAGGCTCGGACCACTGGCCTATCCAGTTTGAAGCTACTTTCATGGGTACACCGAGGAACAAACCTTTTAGGTTTGAAAATGTCTGGCTCTCTCACCTTGATTTCACCAGCAATATTGACAAATGGTGGGCGAAAGACATGCCCATTCAAGGCACCAAAATGTTCATGTTGCAACAGAGACTTAAACACATCAAGTCTAGGCTTAAAGATTGGAACAAAAAAGAGTTCGGTAATACTTTTAAAGCCAAAAGAGAAGTTGGGCAGAAACTCCAGGAGATTAAGGGTAAAAGCATGTTAATGTGTATCTCTTTTTCTCTTTTTGTGGCAAAGAAGTTTTATAAAAATAAACGGAGTTGGAATGTTTACTCTTAAATTTACAAAGTCATCAAGAATTAGGTGGTGGTAAAAGAAGAAAAAACATGTGAATTTAAACTCAATTTCATGTCATATTTTTTGTAAAATTTAATATATATGTTTTATCTAATTTATTCATTTTCTTTAAAAGATATCATTAATATTTTACATAAATTTTTAAGTAGTGACAAAATCGCGACCCCCCATTTCTTTATTGATTTATGTTTTTTAATTCCAATTTCTTTAAGAGATGTGTTGTAAACATTCTAAAGATTGCTAAACAAATTTAAAAATAAAAAGTAAGCATATTTTTTAATTATTATTAAGATACTAGTAAAAATGATCATATTTTTGTATATATAAAACCGCGACCCAAGAAACTACCCTTTCAAGTTTATAAAATCAATTTTTTTAATAGAAATTTGAAAATAACATATAACAAAATGTTAAAATTATTTTTTGAAATTTTTAAACTATATTTATTTTTTATAATAGTTTTTTTAAATATATTATAATATTTTTTTATTTTCAACATATAATATAAAATTCTTGTTTGAATTTATATATATATTATATATATTATATATTATTATATAATAGCATTTCATTTAACTTTACATATTTAAACCTGCATATTTAAAAAAGTTATTTAATTTTGTGAGTGATTAACCATAGTTTTTACCAATATTTACTATCAGTTGACTTATTTACAAATTTAGTATTTACACATTATTTATATTTTTTGAACCCATTAAATAGGTTCACTATAGCTTTTACCAAAATTTATTTTCAATTACCTTTGTTACAAATTTAGCATTTATTTTTTATAATTAACAAGTATGAAACTCAACTCATTTAATTGATATTTTTATATTCATTTTTTTCATCCTTTTTCATTTGAGTACCTTTTTGCTTTTGCCATATAATGAGACACATTAACATGCTTTTACCCTTAATCAAATCATCATCTCAGAAGGTTTTACCAAAGAGCGGAAAATTCAGGCTGACTCTCTTTAGAATGAATGGGATGATCGGTGCATGCAGGAGGAGATTTTATGGAGACAGAAATCGAGGGTGCAGTGGATTAGAGAAGGAGAAAGAAACACGAAGTTTTTTCATAGATCAACCTTGGATCACATATCTCATAACAGAATTTCAAAAATTAAAGATTCTAAAGGGAAAGAGGTCGTCTCTCACAAAGAAATGGAATCTGTCCTAGTTCAACATTTCCTTAGCATAACAAAGGAGCCTCTCATCGACAGATCTCGATTCATAAACAAATTCACCAAGTTAATTCCTAAGGTTTTTACCAGGGAAGACAACCACAATCTTAACAGGCCAGTGTCTGAAGAGGAGGTTAGTGAAGTTATCAATGAGATGCAAAATGGGAAAGCTCATGGCCCTGATGGCTTCAATGTGGACTTCTTCAAAGCCTGCTGGAAAACAATCAGACAAGATATCCTTGATGTTGTGGAAGACTCTAGAAGATCCAAAACGGTTTTGAAAGCTCTTAATGCCTCTTTCATAGCTTTGATTCCAAAGCAGGAAAAAGCTATGACACTAGACAGCTTCAAACCCATAGCCTTATGTAATGTGGTGTACAAAATTATTTCCAAAGTGATCGCTAACAGACTCAAGCCTCTTCTTCCTGCTCTCGTCTTAGAGGAGCAAACTGGATTTGTGGAAGGAAGACATATTCTCAACAACATCATACAAGCTCACGAGGTGGTACACTCTCTTCAGAGCAATAAGAAAGCTCGTATAATCATGCAGCTTGACCTAGCGAAAGCATATGATAAGCTAAGCTGGTCTTACATCAGGGCAGTGTTAAGAGCTTATGGTTTCGACCACAATTAGATAACAAGGGTTATGGCCCTTGTATCCACGACCAACTTCTCCATTCTGCTTAATGGCTCTCCCTCTAGAACCTTAGGGGTCTCAGACAAGGGGATCCGCTCCCCCCCTTCCTCTTTGTTCTCATGATGGAAGGGCTAGGCAGGGCGATCAAAATGGAAAATTCTGAAGGAAGAATCCAGGGTTTGAAACTTACTCCGGATGGTGCTATTTCTACTCATCAACAATTTGTTGATGACATAATGGTGTAGGGCATTCCTACGGTCAAGGAAGCCAAATCTTTTAAAGAAATCTTGGACGGCTTTGCATTGGCCACTGGTACAAAGGTAAGCCTTGACAAATCAAAGGTGTTATTTTTTAACACTGACATTGCTATTCAAAGGAACCTCACTAGAATTCTTGGGTTTCAAAGAGATCAGTTACCTTCCAAGTACCTTGGAATGCCTCTTACTGACAAACCTCTGAGTAAGGGAGTGTGGGAGCCGGTAACTAATAAACTTCAGGACAAAGTCAGAAAATGGACCTGCAAGTCTTTGAATTTGGCGGGCATCTTGTACTTACTAAGGTTTTCCTGCAGGCTATACCCATTTTCATGATTTCAGCTCTTCCTCCTCCTAAAGGAGTTATGCAACAAATCAGGAGTATTTAACGAGATTTTCTTTGGGGCAAAGGGGAAGAGAAAAATAAGTGGGCTTTGGTAGCTTGGGACAAGCTCTGCAAACCTAAGGCCCATGGTGGTTTGGGGCTTTATGACCTTGAAATCCTCAGCAGAGTTTCAGGAGCCAAACTTTGGTGGAGGTGGCTCAAGGAATTGGCCACCCCTTGGGCCAAGCTTTGGAAGAAAAAATATGCAAATAATTGGCACGAGAGTGATCATATCCGAATGTCAGGGCTCATCAAGGGCTCCCACATTTGGAACCTTGCTTGGGAGAATAGAACCATTGTCCAGAAGCATAGTTTCTGAGAGATCCGAGCTGGGAACCTTGAACGGTTTTGGGAGGACAACTGGCAGCAGGAACCAAATTTGTGTAGGGAAGAACTAACCGCTCTAAAAAATGACACTGACAATAGAGGATTACTTATGGTAAGTGAATTTTGGGATCAGGTAAGGAAAAATGGTAAATGGAGAATATGGAAGGATCTTTATTATAGTGAAGAAAGTCTTTTGAAGGCCTAGGCGGATTCTCTTGCTCTTGACTTGGAGCAGAGGAAGATTTTGGTGTCATCCTCGTCTGACCAACTGAGATGGGGTCGAAAAATCGATAGCACCTTTAACCTCAAAGAAGCTAAACGCATGACCCTAGGTTTCAATTATCCAAACCCTGATCAAGTGTGGAATGACCTTTGGCAGAACTCACAATGGATGAAAATCAAGTTGTTTATGTGGTTGGTTCACCAAAAGAAAATTCTCACATGGGAGAATCTTTTGAAAAGGGGCTTTGTCAGCCCATCCAAATGGCATCTATATGGCTTACAGGAGGAGATGATGGAACATTTACTAAACCTCTACCCCTTCACCTCTACCTTGTGGAATTGGGTGGCCTCAGTCTTCAGGAAAACTGATAGGGACAGACTCAAAATCACCAACACTTTGAAGAATTGGAGGAAAGACTTCTCAGGTAATGAAATCATTAACAAGGCTTGGACTTTGGTTCCAGGCTTTATTATCTAGGATGTTTGGAAAGAACGCAATGGCAGGATTTTCAAGAGCAAAACAGGCTTGACCCAGAACATCATTGTCCAAATTTTACGACAGCTCAAAGATACAATAGGAGCCCTTGTGTGGAAAATTCCTGAGGACCCTCCTTCGCCCCAGGATGCTCGCATATTGCTGCATTTGGGTCTCCATTCTCTGGTTCCCTAAGGCATTGTTAAGGGTGTGAGAAAAACAACTGATGGTAAAGATATATGGAAACCTCCTCCTCATGGTCTTTTGAAAATCAATATAGATGGGGCCTCTAAGGGCAACCCAGGGATGGCTGGATTTGGTGGTGTCATAAGAGATGAGAAAGAGTGCATAAGGGATATCTTTCACAGTCATTTCGGGACTGCCACTAATAACATGGCGGAGCTCATGGCCTTAGAGTAGTGCCTGGAAACCCTGATGGAGTCAACTTTACACAACGCCATCATTGAAGCCAACTTTGAATTAGCCATTAGTGCGACCAAGAAAATGTGTAATGGAACGACACCTGGAAAAGTGTCGAAACATTGGAGGCTCTCGCAGGTCTATTAGTGTATTCATTCCCACTTGCAAACCATGAGAACCGTCAGCTTCGTTCATGTGTGAAGAAAAGCCAATATGTTAGCTGATCGTTTGGTGAATGAAGGAGTGTTATGTAAGGAAAGCTATATTCGGTAAGACTGGAATTCTATACCCTCTGGTAAACTGTGTGATGATTGTCAACGTCAGGCAGCCAAAGACATGGTGTACTTCCAGACCATGAATAATGAGTAGGAGGAAGACTAGCAGGAGTTGGAGAGCGCGGAATTCCTTGAGCCGGGTTGAAGTGCCACAGTAAATCTTGACCGTCGATCCCACAGTCAATGCTTATGTTATAGCTAACTTCAGGGGTTGAGTTTTTGGTAAACAACGTGCTTGTTGAAGGGCCGCAGACCATAGGATATGATGGCTCTCGTTATCGAAAGGTTATCGGTTTTTAAAATGATCAGAGGTTAAATCTAAGAGAGGACCCGAAGTTTTATAGACCAAGGTTTATAATCTATATCGGCTCCGTGAAGCGGGTAAGTGTCGCGCAAGTTTTCCTAAGCGATATCACTGAGGACCATCAATCAAATGGGTTTTGATCTACGGTGCAGGTTCACCACGCAACTCTGTTGATTAGAGAGAATATCAACCGTCCAATTGAAGGTTTTATTGACGGTGGAGATTGAGCAATAAGAATTGGGGAGATGGAGTGATAAACATTGAGCGATAAGAATTGGGGAGAGAGCAACAACCTGAACACTTAGGAATAATGACCAGGGGTCTAATTTTGGTTTTGTGTGTAAGGTTTTGGGTTTTGTTGACCCGTTTGTTTGTTTATAATCAACATGTCTATCTTTTGTTGGTATTTCCACTTGTAAAGACGTGTACCATATGTAATGTTGTTTTGTTTTTTTGTTTTGTTATATATATATATATATATATATATTAATATTTTTAATATTTATATATATATATATATATATATAATATATATATATATTTGTTATTATTTATTTATTATTTAATTTTAATTAATTAATTAATAATTAATTAATTAATTATTATTATTATTTTAATAATTGAACTTTTAAAAGGCAAGAAAAACACAAGGCATTGTATGTAAGACAATTCAAAAACATAGAGAGGCTTAGAACCCAACTAGAAGCGTGCATACCGAGAGAGTGCAATCAACTTCCCTGAGCTAAATCGAAGTTGCATGAAACAGGGATGCAAAGGATTTTTCAAATCAACACAATTCCTAAACATGAATTCTCAAAAACTTAAGATATCAGGAAAACAACTTTGGTGTGTATGTGTGTGCACGTGTCTTTGCACAAGCTAAGAAAGACCCACAATTGCCTTTTAGTGTTCTAGATATTCTCTTTTCTTTTACATAGTACAAATAAGATTTAAAAATAGCACATGTTTTTAAAGAAAATACAAAGAGAGAACCATTCTCTGATCTAAGGACGAAAACATTTGGAAAATTATGCAACATGTAAAGAAAATTCAAGGCATTTTCTCACTATAAAGTATGAACACTAAATAGAAAGGGTCACATACTAGTTAACAAGAAGAAAACTAATTTCACTACAAAATTAAGTAAGAGTTCTTCTTGTTATTTTATTGTTTATGTTGTCATTTTATTGTTTACAAATTCCATTTGAAATTAATAATATAATTTTCTTTAACGTTTTATTAGTTTTTTATTATTAAAATTGTATTTTAATATGAAATGAATTTAATGTTTTGAAAATTTTTTGGAGTATTTGAATTTTATAAATTTATCAATTAGTTTTGTAATTGTAGTAAATTTTAACTATATTTTGGAAAATTTTAATTAGAATATATCTAGAAAAATGTCATAACACATTACATTTAGACTATGTTTATTAAATCTAATCTATTATGACATATTTAAATTTATTTTTTGAATTATTATTGTAATTTTACAAGGTTGTATTCTTGTGTGAAAAACAATGTGGTTGATTTATATTAACTAATTATAATGATGCGAAAACAAATATTGGTCATTTTGTTTTTTTTTTCTTATGAAAAATATGTGAAATTTTTTAACATAATTATGTTATTGAAGGGTAATTTTTTAATTCTTTATTGATGAAGGGTTAATTTATTATGAGAGCATCATTGTTGAAGGGAAAAATTTTAAGCGTAACGTTTCTTGACGGCAAGCATAAGGACTCAAAAAGTAAAAAAGAAAAATGTATGATGGGTAAAGTGAAATCCAAATTCCAACCCTGCTCCCTAGTGATCCCCTCTCACTTCTTGAGATTGGGCAGCTAGACAATATTTTCAAATTTAAATGATCGTACATGGTAATTAAATACCTATTTCAGGTTTTATTTTAAAGTTCTTATTGAACTTAGTATAGTAGAAATGTTCTAATGTCTTGTTAAACATTGTGATGATGATGGTGATTAACATCCACTACGACCAAACCTTAAGAAAGTAAGACATTAATTGAGATGCTTTAATATTTAATTTTTATGATTGAAAAGGAGAGAGCAAGACATTCCTAGATCACCATAGTTTTTCTGACTTAACAAGTAAAAAAGGTTGGTAATTTAGCAAGGATTTTGGAAATGAAAAAATATGTGAGTAAGAGTTAGATGATCCAAGCGAAAGTGTTTTTCATCTTCAACCCTCTTAGCATCGCAAAGGAGACAAAGTATTTTGTCCCATAGTGTTTTGGGAATTGACCAACACTCGGATTCACTTTGAAGCTCATGAGAATTAGTTCTTATCTTGGCAATGTGCATTTTCTTCTTAGCATTGGTCAAGTCATAAAAATAATTTTGGTTAGTAAGATTGGGGTTGATCACCTCCTTATAATACCTTAACTTCCTTTTTCCCTCTAACTCCTTATCATCCCACAACATGTCCTTAAATTTGGAAGTAATAATATTTTAATATTATCCTTATTCTCCAAGATGATCTCCTTCATTACCCCTAATGATCTAGCCAAGGCCAAGAATCCTTATGGCAGCCTCACTTGAGCCAGAGGTGGTAGTTTTGGCTAGAGTTAGAAGCAATTTTGAGGAACCTCTTGGCTTCCATGTTGTAAAGCTTCTTCTTATACATGAGATGCCTAATCATAGCCATGCATTCAATGGGGGAAATACTAGCTTCAATCAAGAGGATAGTGTAGGGAGTATATCCTTTAATCTTGAGTTTGTAGATTATAAATTGTTTTTGGATCAGCTTGATCTTCCTCCATGATTCTCTAGATATATTACAACCCCAAACCTCATATCTATATTAAATAAAAGGGGTGGCTAGAGTCTTAAAGAAGGACATGTTTTTACTCCATACCCATCCATGCCCAAAGATATACCGGCTTACAATTGTTTTCAAAACCACAATAAGATTTCCAACCTCATATTATCCTTTTCTCAATGATATAATTCTAGTTGAGTTGATTATGGATGTCAATACCTAGATATTTGTATGAAAACTTTCTCAAAGTAGTTTTATCATACATTAAATTTTCATAGTTGATCTTTTTGGATTTAATTATCATGACTTTAGCCTTGTCGGTATTAACAATCATACCCATTTTGGAGCAGGAATCATAGAGGATTCTAAGCTACTTGTTGAGATCATCATGACATCTTGCTAGAAGAATAATATTATCAAGTTTAACTTAAGATCTACCAAGCGCCTAGAGGGACCAAATCTCTTGATTGTAAAGAGCGAAAAGAGATTGTATCCCTCTTAGTACTTGGTAGATCTGAAGTTAAGATGAACAAAGGATGGGTTTTATTTGCATAGTCTAAACAATCCATGTTTTTTCCCAGAAACCAATAGAAATTTTGACATGATTTTGAGAAAATTTGGCGGAAATTTTTGAAAATCCATGTTACAATTGTCAAGCTTCAGGATTTTTGGTGCTCCAAGGGTTATGGATGGTGTTGAATCCATTTCCACCACCAAAATAAATATTTAAACACTCCTATAGTAAGATTTCCTAAAAAAATTCTCGCCAAATTTTGGCAAGAAATGTTTTGTCTAGACAAAATTGTGGACTCATTAAACAATGTCATTTTTATTAAGAAATAAGACTAGG
The DNA here is from genome assembly GCA_000404065.3 of Pinus taeda. Taxonomy (NCBI): domain Eukaryota; kingdom Viridiplantae; phylum Streptophyta; class Pinopsida; order Pinales; family Pinaceae; genus Pinus; species Pinus taeda. The sequence continues at coordinate 105,185 of APFE031218684.1, forward strand.
TTGACAATATTTTGTTTTCAAGTATATTTATTTAGTCACGTGAAACAAAAATCTTATATTTTTTCAAATTCAAGAGGTTTGAGTAGTTTTAAAATAGATTAACATTTTTATGAGAATTTTATGTTCAAATTAACAAATTTCATACCTTAGATATAAGACTTATGGATCCATCACATGTTTTTTTTCTAAAAAACACCATATAAATAATGTGGAACCTCATATCTAAATTACTCATCTCACAACAACCTAAACTCTAAAATTTCATACTGTTTAATTTATTTTAATTAAAAATAAATATATCCACTTATTAATTGGCTAATTTCTTACCGTGTTTAATTTGCTAATTTCCTACCGTGTTTACGCAGTTTCCGTTCGCGCATCGCTAAGGAAAATTGTTCGAAAAGCTAGGTCCCTAGTTGCTCAGTCACCCACGAGCCCCAAAAATTGCAAGAAATCAACGATAGAAGCAAACTGAAAACAAAAGACTGAAGGAAAAGCAGAAGCAGTCCAAAGATTAACCAAGTTGAAATGGGATTTTTACCAGGCATACATGGTAATGCTACATATTCATTGGATGACTCTCAATTGTATCATCAATTTTACTAAGAATATAATGCCAGCTCTTGCCGATTCTGTTTGCTTAACTCAAACAAAGGCGGAAGACAGTCAGCCGACTCTACTCAGAAAATTACTGAATGCTTGCAACATTAAGGAGTAGATTTAGAAATAGTTAGTAGATTTAATTTTAGAATAGTTTTGCTTAGAAAGAGGACGGTCATTTAAACCGAATCCTCAATTTCTGTAAATAAGTTATTTAGTTAGTAGTATTTAAACCCTTCTCATGCATTTAGAGAAGGGTCCAGAAATTTATCAAAAACTTGTCCTTAGAACATGCACTTTTGCACCCTAAGAGGAGGTTTTGGTTAATGAATGGAACAGGGTTTATTTGATATTTGCATTTGATATCTGCTACTGATGTTGCACTTCTGTACTCTTAGTAGATGTTAAATCAAGGAGAGATAAATCAATTGTTGCTTGAAGCTCATGAGTAGGACTAGTTATAAATGGTACTTTTATCTCTTAACCAGTTTTGCTTATGCGTTAAAGTGATATTCAGTTTTCAGTTATTTATATGTTACAGCACAGATGTCTGAGTTATCATTTGGCACTTTTGTACGGTGATAACTATTTTTTTATGTTTAGTGTATGAATAGCTCATTTATGCGATAAGTTTTAACAGCTGTTTCGTCTAACTTCTTATACGAAGTAGTTCATCTTTATTGAATTCTTTTCTTATGATAGATGAATGATCTTTATTACCAGTTATTGTATGAAATATTTTTAGATCGCATGAAAGAAATATCACACCCTGGGTTAGCATAAATTTCTATGTTTTTTCTGTTTATTAGAATACAATAGTATAGCATTAGATTAGATAGAAGTATTCCACTTAGAACAGAAATTCCCATCTTTCTCACACACACACACTGAATTGGGAAACTGGTCCCATATCCCCAGTCAGACCCGCTATACCAAACAGATAAGGAGCTGCCAACCAAGGTCCAGACCGGGCGGGTATCCCCCTTGTTGTCGACCCGATTTTCGGGGCCCTCAACATACCCCTACCACTCCATCAAACCCTAGTAGTCCAATCATTGTTTCAAATTCACTTCGAGTCATCGTTGCCTAGTATGCACCCCTTGTTTTACCTCAGAATCTTGGTGATATGTCCACTGATTACCAAAGTAAAATACCTCTTTTTGATGCCACTCAAAACATTACAGCTCAGCAACATGTTGATAAAATGAATGACTTCTTTGACCTTCATGAGGTAGAGATAGAAGATGTGACTATGAGATTGTTTGTCCAAAGCTTTGGAGGTGAAGTTTGAAAATGGTTCAGAGCTTTACCTGCAGCCTCTATCACCACTTTTCCAGTCCTGCTTAGGCAATTCCTGAATTGGTGGGAGGTAAAGAAGAATCCACTCCAAATTTTGTTTGAGTATGAAAATATCAAAAGGAATGTCGGTGAAAGTGTGCAAGATTATTGTGTGAGGTTTAATGTAGTATATAATGCTATTCCGGCCTACATTAAACCACTGGAGGGGTTAGCTTTACTCAAGTTTCCAGATAGTTTCGATATTGATATGGCATATTAGTTATGGGAATGTAATCCCACCACACTAGAAGACATGCAGAAGAATGTTGTAAGTGTTGAAGCGGACTTGCTGGCCAAAAGTGCAAGAATGAGATTTGAAAAGAGAGTGACCATAAAGGAGGAAGAATCTACTTCAGATGTCAAGATGGATACTTTGTTCCGAATAGTGGAGAGGATGGTTGACCGGCTGACCATCACAGATAGACCTGAAACACTAATCAAGAATCAAAATTTTAGAGGACAACAGCAGCCCCAATTCCGGATCAAGCAGAGAGAACAAAAGGCACCGGACCAACCAACACAAAAATAGCAGATCAGAACTCCTTTGCAGCAGAATTATGTTCAGGGAATGGAAGAAGAAGATGACGATGATCCGATAATTGAAGAAAACCATTTTTTCGCTGCTGATGGTATGCCCATTTTTCTGACAGAAGATGAAGAATATGCAGAGGTTCTAGGCATTCAAAGGGATGAAGATTACATATTAGCAAACGATGCAATTTTGGAGGCTGAGTCTGATGATTATCAGCGAGCTTATACGAATGCTTTGACAACACAACAGAAGCAATATTCTTTGAGGAGCAGAGATGTACCGATTTATCCCATTTAGAAAAGAAAGGATCTACAATCAAAGAATGACTCCTCAAACATTCAGAAGAAAGGGAAAGAGCCTACCGACCCGAGTTCCAACAAAGTACCATCAGCAAATATAATTGCAAACGAGAAGAACAATCAACAAAATGCAGCGAAAGAGAAAGTAGAGAAAAAGGACATTACTGTCAAAGAGGTAGAAAAAGTTTCATCCTTTAATTTAGAAAGTGAAATTGCTAAATTAAAGTGTCCATTCCTTTGACTGAGCTGGTAAAGAATAGAAATTATAAACACCATGTATCTAAAATTTTGCAAATAAACCCTTTGTCAGACATGGTAAATGTCGAAGATGATCATCCTGAACTCATTTTTGGTCCAGCCCTAGAAGGTCAGCCTGAACATAGTGAAGTTCCTCTCTTTTATCTGAAGCTTAGATTGCATGAGTACATTCTCCATAATGCCATGTTTGATTCTTGAGCTTCTCATAATTTGATGCCTAAAGCCATTACGAAGAAGTTGGGCCTGGATATTACATGGAAATGCCATGATTTGTATTCCTTTTACTTTGGTAGAGTTCATTGCATTGGTCTTATCAAATATCTGGTAGTGTCTTTAGATCATATCCCAGCCAAAAATGTTTTGATGGATGTAGTTGTTGCTAATATTCCACCTTGATTTGGTATGCTCTTGTCTAGATCGCGGGGTGCTAAACTCAAGGGCACTTTACAACTTGACTTCTCTTATGCTACCATTCCTATTTTCGGTCAATTGAGGAAGTTATACCGGGAGAAGAAAATGAAATACATGATCACTAGTAAAGAGAAGCCTCTGAATCATCCGATAAATGTTGTACATACTGATTTAGAATCATTTGTTTTGTACTCTGATAGTGGATTAAATGATGTAAATATTCAGATTATAGAAGTAGATAATGTACCAGAAATTTTAGAGAATTTTAGGGCAGCCCTTAATCAGGAAAAAGAAAAAGTAGCAAGTTCTTCTGAGCAGTCTATACAATAGCAAAAGGTCAGAGAAGAGCAGAAAAATGAAGTAATCAATCAAGGTAAGGTAGAGAAGGAAACAAAATTTCAGCATCTAGAAGATGAAGTTGGCCTTTGGAGCATGGATTTCGATGGCGTTGTGGGTAAGGATGGTGCTGGTATAGGAATTTGGATTCACAACCCTACTTTCTAGCCTACCAAAGTCCCAAGTAATGTTAGAGTGTGTTCTTACAAGTTGGATTTTGATTGCTCTAACAATGAAGCAGAATATGAGGCTTTGATTACAATCTTAAAAGTTTGAAGAAATTGAATGCAAAAAGGATTTCTGTCTATGGTGATTCAGAGCTGGTGATCAAATAGGTAAAGGGAAAGTATCAAGCAAAGCATCCGCGGATGAGAGCCTACAAAAATACAATCCTAGATATTTTGAGAATGTTTCCTGAATATACCTTGACAGCAATATCTCGGACTCAAAACATTATTGCAGATTCACTCACCACTGCGGAAAGCAATTTGAAGATCCCAATGAACTCCAACAACAAGTTTGAAATTCATGTCAAACATCAGCCTGCTGTTCCGGATAATTTAAGGTATTGGCAAGTGTTTTCGGATGATAATGAAATCAATGCCTTTTTGCAGAATAAAGGAAAGTTAAAAAATTCTTCCATTGATGATGATTGTGATACCAATGAATAAGATATTGAGGTGAATCAGACGGAGGTATTACAACTGAAGGATAAAATTATTCCTAGAGGTCTCATACCTTTAGAGGATCTTTTTGATCAGGATGATGTTGCAAGAAAACCGAGCTTGGTTCCTACCAACAAAGGAGTTGAAGATGCCAATATCAAAATAGCTGACAAGCCCAAGATTGTAAAGTTATCAAAAGCATTGTCTCCCGAGGTAAAGGCTCAATATGTTAGATTACTTTCTAAATTTTTTGATGTGTTTGTGTGGGATTATTCAGATTTGAAGGTGTATGACAAGGATATAATTCAACATACTATTCCTATCAAGCCGGATCAAAATCCTTTCAGACAGAAGTTGAGAAGGATCAATCCAAAGCTGTTGCCATCCATCGAGAAAGAGGTGAACAGATTGTTCAAAGATGGCATCATTGTTCCAATTAGATTTTCTGATTGGATTTCGAATTTGGTTCCGATATGAAAGAAGACTAGAGAAATAAGGTTGTGCATAGATTTCTAGAACCTCAGCAAAGTATCCTTAAAGGATAATTACCCACTTCCACAGACAGACCATATTCTGCAAAGAGTAGTTGGGGCATCACAGATGTCACTACTCGATGGTTATTTGGGCTATAATAAGATCTTGGTGCATGAAAAAGACCAAGACAAAACTACCTTCACAACACCTTGGGGAACTTTTCAGTATGCCAAAGTTCCATTCAGATTGAAGAATGCCGAAGCCACTTTTCAATGAGCGATGGACATTGCTTTTGCTAATGCGAAGGATGTTTTCTTGGTTTTTTATTTAGATGATTTGACGGTATTTTCTGGTTCTGATGATGAACACTTGCACCACTTAAGGATTGTCTTTCATAAATGTAGAAAGTTTGGGATTTCTCTCAACCCCAAGAAGAGTCTTTTTGCCATGGACGAGGGTAAACTCCTTGGTCATATGATTTCTAAAGATGGTATCTACATTGATCCTTCAAGGGTGGAGGAAATACAGCATATAGACTTTCCGCTCAACAAAAAGGAGATTCAGGCTTTCAATGGTAAGATGAATTTCTTACGCAAATTTATACCCAATTTGGCTGAACATTTACGTGAAATGACTAATATGTTGAAAAAGGAAAACACTGTGAAATGGATCAAGGATGCCATGAAGTCATTCAATTTGGTAAATTTTGCTTTGACCACAGCCCCAGTGTTGATTAATCCTTATTACACTCATGATTTTATTATATTTTCATTTTCATCCGAGCACACCATGGCTGTGATCTTGATGCAAAAGCGAGATCAGATTGAGCAACCCATTACTTTTTTCAGTAGGACTATTCAAGATGCTACCTTGCAGTATAATATCATTGAAAAACAAGCGCTAGTTCTCATAAAAGCATTGAAGGATTTCAGAGTGTACATTCTGCATTCACATACCATAGCATATGTTCCTAATGTAGCAGTAAAGGATGTTTTGATGCAAACTGATCCAGAGGGAAGAAGACGTAAGTGGATAGAAACAATGTTGGAATATGATCTGGAGATTAAACCCACTAAATTGATTAAGGGACAAGGCTTAGCAAAACTAATGGCAGAATCAAATCTACATGCCCTAGACATAAATCTCATTGTAGCAATGTCGGAGGATGAAGATGGTGGCTCTCTCATTCAAGTCTCAGAAATGTTTCTCCAATCACCATGGTATTCTGATATAGTTTATGTTCTTCAACATCTTTCGCCACCTCCTAGAATGTTAAGAAGCAAAGGTAGAGTACTAAAACTCAAATCAACAAAATTCTGTATTTTAAATAGTGGTCTTTATTGGAAAGATCCGGGAGGGGTTCTTCTTAATTGTTTGGTTGAAGATGAAGCTCAGCAGATGATGAATGATTTTCATAGAGATGATTGTGGCAGTCATTTGTTTTGGAAAACAACAGCTAACAAAGTGTTGAGAGTAGGATATTATTGGTCGACTTTATTTTCAGGTTTGTATAAGACAGTGATGAGCTTCCATGAATGCCAAGTTTTTCAAGGAAAAGGGAAGTTTCATCCTCTTCCTTTGAAACCAATTGAAGTAAATGCACCTTTCCAGCAGTGGGGACTTGATTTCATAGGGGAAATCCATCCTATATCATCAGCACAACACCGATGGATCTTGAAAGCTACCGATTACTTCACCAAGTGGATTGAGGCCATTCTGACAAGGTAGACCACGGATACGGTAATTATCCAATTTTTAGAATCTAATATCTTGTCTCGTTTTGGTTGTCCTCACAAGATCATAACGGATAATGCAGCGACATTTAAGTCCAAGAAGATGGTGGAGTTTTGCAACAAGTACAATATTACATTGGGTCATTCCACAACATACTACTCATAGGGCAATGGATTGGTCAAGTCGTCAAATAAATCCTTGGTGAATATAATCAAGAAAATGTTAGAGGCAAATAAGAAGAATTGGCATCGAAAGCTTGTTAATGCCCTGTGGGCCGATAGAGTGAGAAGCAAGAAATCCATAATTATGTCACCTTTTGAGTTGGTTTATGGTACTGATATAGTATTTCCTACATCACTTGCAGTCCCGGTCATGAGATTACTACAGGAAGCTGGCAGCGAAGAAGATGATATTCAGCGCAGGATTAATCAAATGATTCACCTTCAGTAAACAAGAGAAGAGGTTTCCCAAAACACTTTCGAGTTGCAAGAGAAGATAAAGAAGATCTATGACCACAAAACCAAAGCAGAAAAGTTTCTGCTGGAGGATGTAGTGCTGTGGTGGGATGCACGAAATGAGGAGAAAGGAAAGCATGGTAAGTTCAAAAATCTATGGAAAGGACCGTACAAAATCTCAGCCTATCGAGGACAAAATGCCTTTTTGTTAAAGGAAATGGATGGCCAGGATTGTTCAGGAGGCCACTGAATGGTAGGATCTTGAAGCATTACTACTTTTGAGGTTGTTTCCTGAAGTTACTACACCTTCATTGTATATACCAATTTGATTTTCCTTGCAAGTTTTCAAGTATACTGTCATTTGAGCTTGGGGCCCGAAGTGAAGGCTATAAAGTTTAAATGATTAGTGTCAAGTTTGGCTGATTTGGTTTATAGTCAAGTTTTGATTCAGTTTGGTTGAGAGTCAATGTTCAATTGTATTGAGTCATTTTTCACTTTTTTTGGTTTTGACCGTATTTCCCAATGGTTGAGGCACTTGGTCTACAGTGTTCTTGACACCTCCAAGGAGCTGCCATCCCCAATAAGGCCAATGTTAGTGTTAGTATTTGCATACTTCCATTAGGGATAAAAAATTCACTCTTTCCATTTCATTTTAGGGGTCCCATACTGAAAATTTTGCATCATTCCAATAGGTCATGATATACTGATCCACTTATGGTTGTTTTCTCTTCAGAAAATCTAAATTTTTCCCTCATAGAGTATACTTGCTGATCCTTCTCAAATTGTCTTCAGTTATGGTTTCATAATCAATCTGCAGTCATGATTTCATTAGGTCATAGGGCATGATTTGATTAGGTCATAGGGTTTCACCACCAAGGTCAAAATTTTGATGTTAAAAGGTAGATAAAGGATAGCAAGGGTATGAGGATGACTGATAAAACAAGCATGATGATTTATGCACCAGAGAATTTCTCCTTGCTGCAATACAAACAAACATGGCAAAATTCAAGTCAAATTGAGCATTCATCCACCGGTCAAAAAGGAAAGTGTCATAAAATCAAGAGCAATTAAATGAAAAGGTGAAAGTGACAAAAAAAATTAGCAAAGGGGGTTTGAGGAGCTAAATATTAAATTCAAGGGTGTATAAATACCTTCTTGCCTTCATATCTCCTTTATTTCCCTTTTACCCCGCATTGAGCAAACTCCAGCAGTGTTTTTTTTACAATTTGAGGTCGAATCAGCAGAAACAGTGGAGGCACTACGCGTTTCCTCTTGGTGCTGTGCATTTCCTCTTGGCCCTACACACTCCCTTCAAGTGTTGCACACTCCGTAGAAGCGCTGCGCACTTCCTCTAGGCATTGTGCACAGTTTCTCCTATATTCATTCTTCGGTGTTCCTAATACCTCCTCAACCTTAAAACAAGTAATTATCCTCTTCAAAACATCATTTTCCCTCTCCTCAAGGTTATTTCCTCAATGTCTGAAGAATGAAATCAAGATTGGTGTTAGTCTCACATTCAAAACCCTAGTTTTTCTCCTAAAACGTGATTTTTGTAAACAAGCTTCCCATTTCCCAAAAATACCTAATCAATACCCTATATCCCCTTTTAGACACCCCTATCCATACACCCATCGGACTCCCATCTACCTTTCCCTTTTCTTTTTTCCTTCCTAAACACTTGCATTCCCCTACCATTTACTTAAGGTTTCATAACAAAGACACCATGGCTGATGAAGGATATAGGCCACATAGTGAAGAAGAGGGATCAGACAGAGAGGGAAACATAGAGCAGAGAAAGCCACATAAAGGAGGGAAAATCCACAAGTTTGAGCCCATAGATCTCAAAGAGCTCCTAGCTTCTCCTATGACAGTGACATCCTTCAAATGGTTAGGGTGTTTTGAGTTTTGTGAGTAGGTCTAAGCATTCCAGTACCACCCTGAGTTGGCTAGGCTTTTCATAACTAAAATTTAAGATAACCAAGTCACTCTTGTAGACAAAACCTTCACATTGTCTGCTGCCATCATATCAGCTGCCACTGGGATTCCAGAAGTCGGGGAAAAATGGTTCAAGCAGGGTGAAATAGAAACACATTTTTATGAACCATACATCAAACCTAGGTACATAAGTGAAAGAAAAGGCTATTTCCCTTTATAATACCTCCTTGACAGATATGCACCTATGATGAAGATTATAATGAAGTATTTTTCATGTGAGGGTAGGTTCTCTAGGGTCTATTCTTACCACATCCGGTTACTTATGCATTTCACTAGGGTTAAAATGCTCAATATACCCTACTATCTTTTCAGGAGTGTTGAGAAGATGGCTTACATTGCCCAAAAAAGAGAATACAAAGATCAAATGAAAAGCTTATTTCACCATTCCCTCATAAAAATCATAGTTATTTATCACCTTAAAGAACTTAACATTGCATGGATTACATTTATATCTAACCCCATTTTCACTCAAGTTTCCACTCAAAATGTTCAAGGCATTCCATCATCATCTCATCCACTATCACCCCCATTATCACCATTCCATGGACCTATTATTTCATCTGACAGGGAAGAGGATAGTGACAAAGAACAAAGTGATCAGGGTCAAAGCAGCAAGCCCAGAGGGACTAATTTAGGTAGTATGGTGCACACCTATCAGAGAGGAAATAAGCAAGTGTTTGCCCCACAGATTGTGGGAGGGGCCTTGTGCTCTTCATCAGCAAAGCAGGTGCAAAAAGGAAAGGAAAAAATGTTTGAAACATAAATGCAAAAACAAGAAGAAGACCCCCATGAAACTGAGCAAGATTTTGACTTAGTGGACTTAGATGAGGAAGATGAAAAGGAAAACACCAAAATGATCCTCAAAGAGAAAGAAGCATTTATAGGTGATTTTAGGTGAATCTACAAAGAGAAAAATACATTATATCTTATTATGAATAGGAAAATAGGCAAATGGAGACCAAGCATGAGCTTATGGGAGTTCAGCTCATCAAAGCTAAAAGGGAAGCTGAAAAGACTAAAGTCCAACTTGAGGAAGCCTATGGTGACTATGGTGAGCCCATGGAGGAAAAAATGCCTAGGACTAGAGGCCTAAAGCAAGCTTTGGAGCTTGAAAGAGAAAAAGAAGATCAACTTGCCAACCAACTCACCTTAAATGAACAATTTGGCATAATGATGAATTAGAACCGAGAATATTGGCTTGAGAGGGCTAACACTCATCTTGAGGACCTGTTAGCTAAAGCTAATAGAGATATGGAGGTTCAAAGAAGAATGGCCAAATACTATGCCATGAGAAACAAAATTGCTAGAGCCAAGCTCAAAAGGGCTCATGCAAAAATTGAGGCCTTAACTCATCAAAAAGAGAAGGACAATCTTGACCTATTGGTGGAGGCTTCTCTCCATGCTTAGTCACCTTTAACATCAACTATGTCAGCTATTTTTGAAGACCATGAACTCAGTTTTTTTCTTTTGGCATTTCCCGTTTTCTTCATGTATTTTTTGTATCAGTCCCTTGGTCAAACGCGCAACGCCTAGGGTGCTGCGCACTTTTTTGGGCCATCTTTTGGAGGAATGACCACCACCATTGGATTCAGAAGACCATTTACACTCAAGAAAACCATGTTTTCAGATTTGAAAGTCAAAACTACTAGGTGGAAAAGGCAAAAAACCACCTAAAAATCATGTCTCTGCCTATTTTCTAAGCGAGGCGCTACCCGTTTGAGTAGTCTTGGGACATTGCAGTTTTGGAGGGTTAAATCAAGCTCAATTTTGAAACTAGATAGGATAATATTTGCAATGAGCTACCCTAAGCTAGATTTGGACACCAGGAAGGCAGTCAAAACCCACCTTGAAGATGGTGTTGCACACTTCTTTCAGGCACTGCGTGTTTGACACTGGTGCTGCGCACTTGACAGGGAGCAAATTTTTTCACTGTTTCTCTCAGAAAATACTTTTCACCTGTGGGATTTTTATTTTTCACTGATGTAATTAAGTGTGTTTTTGTTACCTAGGGTAGATACATCAGATGAATGGCCTAAGTGGCATGTAATGAATCAACTTGCTTCATATTAGGGATGATTCAGTTTGACCACCCTAGTCTTTAGCTATCAGTTTAGTCTTTTGTGAAATTGCTCCTCCTCTCATGGATTCAGCCCCTGAGGTTAGTATTAGTTGTTTTGAGGCCTATATCATGTAGTTTCTCAGTCATTTTACAGGTTGGACTTAGTGTGGATGCTTAGAGCTTGATTGTACACCTTTGTAAGCAGTTTACAATAAATTAATAAGAACTGCAGCTATTTTTATGGGATTCCTATGGTATGGAATTATATTACAGTTTCTTCTTCTGTGATTATATTTTTATATGTTTTATGTATGCCATCAATCATTTCATTGCTTCTAGTTGAATGTTTTCAAGTTTTATAGGTAGAATCCATTGTATCAGTGCTTTGCCTAGGGAAATAATTCACCATTTCATGTTTTCTGCAGTCCAAGAAGGATCCATGATTGTCACATGCCCTTCTTAGCTTCTCACAAATCTAAAAAATCTCAGCCCATCAAGCCCAAGAGTGCTAAATCCTATGCCTACCTTGCCCCATAGAACACCCTGCATTTGTGACCTAATTTCTGAGACCTAAACTGCCTAGCTCCTCTTGATCGGGCAAAACCCCTACAAAATCCAATCAAAATTTTCGTGCTACTATACCTAGCCTAAAATCCTTTACTTGATCTAGTCATCTTGACTAAGATCTTTATGGAGAGAGCCCTCTCCCGGCCTAGTAGGGCTAGCTACTTGGCTAAGCTTGGTTTGTGGTTACCCTAGCATTGCCTCCCTTTAGCTTGAGGTCAATCTAGGTGATAACACAAGGACGATCCAAATGTGAATATTGTGCTCTGAAGTGGAATTACGACAGGAGATGATAAAGGTAAACAACCTGAAGAAAGTTCTTGGGTTTGCAAAGCTTCGGCGAAAGAAGTGGAGTTTTATTTAGAGCATGCTCGAGAAACCTTTATGGAAGCTAAGAAGAGCTTCGTTGATGCCTCCACTTCAGGAAGCAAAGATAGACCGGAGCTAGAGATGGACCCATCAATGCTCACAATGTTCTTGGAAATGTGCATGAAGCTACTACACAACAGTAAGGTTGTAAAGGGATTATAGGAACTAATTAACAGATGTGTGGGGACCGTGTAAGGAGAACTGCGAGTAGTCTAAAAGATTGGAAAACACAAGACAAGAACATGAAGAGAAATGAGGTTAACCATTGCAGATTGGAGAATATGAGATGGACCAAGTAATTTTGGATTTAGTGAGACACGAACGTTCTGTTGAAGCAGACATGGGAGTGCATGGGGAGGCATATGCTGCAATGGTCTCCTATTTAGCTGCGCATGGCGAACCAACAAAAGATAATACCCTTGGGGCGATTGCAGGGAATCACTATGGATATTGAGGGAGCAAGGGCACTAGAAGACTTTGAAGTGATAGAGATTGTTGATGACAACAATCCCTACCCCACGCTCTTAGGAATTGATTGGGCCACTGACATGAATGGGGTGATTAATCTAAAAAAGCGCAAGATGATTTTCAAAAAGAAATCTTTGTGTGTAGTAATACCATTGGACCCTGCTGAGGGATTGCGCTACACTGAGCAAGTACGTGACTATGAAAGTGACGATGATTTGGACTGCATATACAAGATAACCACGCGAGAGAAAGATTGGGTAAATCCGACTGCAGATGGACGAATTTCATGGGAGTGTGAAAGCTCTTGTACTTCAGATTCAGATGAGGAGATAGAGCAGTGGTAGAACAGGTTACACGATGTAACCACGTTAAACTTTAATACGATGACAAGATCGTTGCGTTGTGTATCAACAGAAACGAGAGATTTACCTACTTACGATGGATTAGGAGAGGTAGATGCTTTCCTGAACAGATTTTAAAGGGAGGTACCAGAGAAGCAACGATTTGAAGCCTTGAATTGGGTACTGCGCGCTACGCTTGCGAGGTGGTGGGGTATGCACAAAGGGAGCTTTGAAGACTAGTGCACATGTAGGAGGATGATATGCACATCGTTCGAGAAGCATATGGGGCGGCCGACAGCTAAATACAATGGCTAGGATGGTCCGCGTGTGCATCTATCCAGATGGGTATAGACCTATGGTAAACCACCTGCATGGATGCACATGAACTTTGTGATAGGAAATATGGACAATAAGCATGTGTTGGGGGGGCAAATGCACAAATGCCTCCTCAAAATGGAACGACAAAGCGCACAAACGGTTTCCCATGAAGAAGCCTTTCACGAAGTGTGTGGAGTGCTGAACAAGGTATTTAATGCACAACAAAGTGATTGGGACCTACATGTACCAGCAGTATTATGGGCTTATAGGACCACATGCAAGAAACTGACCGAACATACGCCTTTTAAGCTGGTCTATGGAGTGGAAGCTGTAATGCCGATGGAGTATATCATGCTTAGTCTGTGCATAGCGGTGCTCATAGGTATGACAGACCTCGGAGCCCTAGAGGAGAGGCTCACGTAGCTGGAGGAACTCTAAGAAGAACGGTTTTTGGCAGGATTCCATCAGTAGGTACAAAAGCAACGCGAAAAGGCATGGCACGAACGACATATCAAGCTGCGGAATTTTAGGGTGAATGATTTAGTGTTGTTATATGACAGCAAGTTTGATAAATTCCCAGGGAAAATCCAAATGAATTGGATGGGACCATATGTTATTAAGGAAGTCACAGATAGTGGTGCGGTGCAGTTGGTGAAACTGAATGGCGAACTCTTCCCAGGCAAAGTAAACGGTAGTTGATTGAAGCCTTACACAGGTGGCCCGGCCATCTGACTAGCCACAGGAAGTCCAGCAGGTAGTGGCTCTACGTGCTACCGACCTCGCAGTGGTCCGAGAAGAGTTGGGAGGTCTCTGTGCGAAGATCTCCACACGGAGAGAGTGACTTGAGGGCGAGTCATGATGTTTGTGTTGGGGTCCTGTTGGGCGCGAGATCCCCCAAGGCAATTTTTGGGGCTTAAAGCCCAAGTTTTGACTACGTCTAATGTAAAGACTCCACGAAATGTGGGCGCGAAGCGCGAAGTTGTAATTGAGTCATAGGGTTGTCCGCCCTTACTTTTGTAATGTAATGTTAGCTTGAGAGTTCTACTCATGGTCTCCGGACCATGGGATTGTATAAATGGAGCGAGGCTCTAAGTTGTAGGGACAACTAATTAGATCTAAGAATAAAAAAGAAGATGAAGAATTGAGTCTTAGTTGAGGTGTAAAGTCGTGTCTTTGGGTCGTAGAGTAGGAGAAGGCTCTGCAGCTGAGTGTGTAGAGGCCTAGTAGTCCGTAGCTGAGTGCGCGGACCCCTGCAACTGAGTGCGCAGGATGAGTCGAGTCTGTAACCATTGGAGAAAATAATAAAGAGAAGTTTCTTATCATTCTATGAATCTTTTTCCTATTTTATGCATTGAAGTATATTGGGTATGAATTGCAAGTTTACTATTTATCTGCTGTGTGAACTTATATGAATGTGTTGAATAAGCAAGTATAAGATAAGTATCTGTTTACACGAAGTTAACTAACAGTTATAAGAACATAAGTAAGATCCGCAGTGTAACTTAGGGAAAGAGCACAGATCACTGCCTTAGCAGCGCGAAATCACCTCAACCCATACTTAGGGCTGCGCGATGGTGATTATAATAGAGGGTGAAGGCATTGCAGGACAGGAGAGTGCACGAAGCGACCTGCGTGAAGTCATCCCTGGTTGGACTAAGTCGACCCATCAGACATCTCAAGGGTGAGGAAACTTGGTTCCAACATCCCCCCATACTGCTTTGGGTGAGACCTCAGTCTGCGCTTCACGGGCTATTGCTGAAAGGGCCAGTAGTATAGGGATTTGTTTGGCTAAATAACTCCGAACCTGGGTTAGGCCCCCTCAAGCCAATAGGGAGTTTCATTATTTGGATGTCAGAGGGAGATCAGGAGGTTGTGTTTTGGGTTTCAACAAAAAATCTATAAGGGTGGTCAACATCTTGGGGGTGAGGG
This sequence comes from Pinus taeda, assembly GCA_000404065.3. NCBI lineage: Eukaryota > Viridiplantae > Streptophyta > Pinopsida > Pinales > Pinaceae > Pinus > Pinus taeda. The sequence goes on from APFE031218684.1 coordinate 120,330, forward strand.
TTTTCTGGGTTTTGATATCATCTCCCTTGATATCAATATGCCCCTCAGACTCATTAGCATCTATGGACCTTGTCATAACAGGAAGGTATTTTGGGAAAGGCTGCTGAAAGCAGATTTCATACAGGTTGATAATCTGATTATCGGAGGCGACCTAAATTTCTCATTAGGGCTCTCTGAATCCTAGGGAAACAAGGCTTAGAATGATCCCTTAACAGCCTTCTTTGAATTAATGATGGATTCTCATGATCTCTTGAACATCGATTCAGAAAATATTGTGTCGACCTGGAGGAATAGAATAAATGGGGAGGATGCTTTGACTAGAATACTGGATCTTTTTTTATTAAGGCTACTATGTTAGCTAGGTTGGACCGTATTTGTTAGTGGGTAGGATCGGGGGGCTTATCCGACCACTCCCCTATTTTCATGGAGATTATGGATTCCAACCATAAACCAAACTCTTCTTTCAAATTTAATGCTACTTGGCTCGCTGAAGGTGATTTTCATAAATTAGTACTAGAGACCTGGACACATTGTGGTTTAGATAATCATTCCTCCCTGACCAAAGTAATTGCAAGTAACTTGACCCGTTTAAAATTGAAAACCATCAGATGGGAAAGAAAAAATATGCAAAAGGATGAGGCTAAATTACTAAGGATTGAAGGGGTCCTTAAGCAAATGGAAAACTTAGGGATTACAAGCTACACAAATTCTGAATCAAAGGATATGCTGATCAAATGGGAAACTGAAAAGATTCGTCTTTTGAGACAGAAAGAGGAGACTTGGCGCTTAACGAGTATAGTGATTTGGCTAAAGGCGGGGGATGAAAAATCAAAGTTCTTTCAACAATATCCTAGGGGAAGGAAAAATACAAATACTATCTGGGCGCTGTGGGATCAGGCTCGTAGGGACGCCAACAATTTCAACCAGCTAGCAGATATGGGAATCAGACATTTCTCTCATATTTTCAAGGCGCCTAGGGAAGCCTCCATAGCTGAGATCTTCCAAATTGTTGAGGTTTTTATCGCCATTAAATATGTAGATGGTGCTCTTTTAATGGTATTATCGCATACTTCTTATCATTGAACAATGCGCCACCCAAGGACAATAGTTTACAACATGTAGGTTCAAAATCTTATATATACATCATATTCATTTGCTTTAAATTCTAGATAATGAGCTTGTAGTGCCATTAAATATGTAGATGATGCTCTTTTATTCGTATTATCACATACTTGTCGTCATTGAACAACGTGCCACCCAAGGACAATAGATTACAACATGTAGGTTCAAAATCTTATATATACATTATACATTGTTGAGTACACAACAAGAAATAAAAAACAAATAATCTGAAATGAAGTGTGGCAGATGGAGTAGTTGAGTTGAATGCACACATATACAACTACAAAGAGGATGATTGCAAGTGTGAATATGCAATGAATATGGGGTTTTAAGGCCTTCTAGATAGTAGAGACTAAGAGAGTCAAGACTGATTCTCCTCCCTTCGGCCATCAATTTATTGTTCGTTAGCAAACTATCAATATGCACCGACAACATTACTCAACGCTTACAAGCACCTCAGTTTAGCTTTCCCCTTCAAATTCATTAATTGAATTTGAATATATGTTTCTCAAAACAAGACCCTCAAACTCATTAAAAAAATATAATTTTTAATATTTGCGGAAGATTAGTGGTCGTGGTGAGTTTTATATATATATATATATATTTTATAAATAAGAGAAGTGAACATTCGGAAGGAGATTCATTTTTGTTTTCATTGAGTTATTTTGAATGCTTTAAATGAATTTAAATTATCTAAAATGTGTTTTTGTTATTGAGTTTGTTTTGATTAATTTGTACCTAGAAATTTTGATATTTTTATTCTTGAGTTTCATTATTTACCTCTCTGTAAACAATAATTGTAGGTGGTGTGATTTAGTAGGTTTTTGTTGTTACTCATTTTTTTGCTTATTAACCATTTTAAGAGACCCAAAATCTCCACTAATTTATGCACGTAGCATTGCATTCATTAGCTTTTGCTTTTTTTCAATGGACACACTTGGGGAGAAATTTCTAATTGGTTATGAAGTTGGGTTGTTGTAGTAATGAGCTTTATTTTAATGTGTTGAGTTTTGGTGGAGTAGGTTTTCCATTTTATTGCAAGGCCATTTTGTTTTAATTTGGTGTTTGTCGTCATTTTATTCTTTCACAAATTCCATTTGCAATTTAATAATAATTAAACTTTAAAAGGCAATAAAAACACAAGGCATTGTATGTAAGACAATTCAAAAACATATAGAGGTTTACAACCCAACTAGAAGTGTGTGTACCAAGAGAGTGCAATAAACTTCCCTGAGCTAAATCGAAGTTGCATGAAACAGGGATGCAAAGGATTTTTCAAATCAAAACAATTCCTAAACATGAATTCTCAAAAACTTAAGATATTAGGAAAACAACTTTGGTGTGTATGTGTGTGCACGTGTCTTTGCACAAGCTAAGAAAGACCCACAATTGCCTTTTAATGTTCTAGATATTCTCTTTTCTTTTACATAGTACAAATAAGATTTAAAAATAGCACATGTTTTTAAAGAAAATACAAAGAGAGAATCATTCTCTGATCTAAGGACAAAAACATTTGGAAAATTATGCAACATGTAAAAAAAATTCAAGGCATTTTCTCACTATAAAGTATGAACACTAAATAGAAAGGGTCACATACTAGTTAACAAGAAGAAAACTAATTTCACCAATAAATACAAAATTAAGTAAGAGTTCTTGTTATTTCATCGTTTATGTTGTCATTTTATTGTTTACAAATTCCATTTGAAATTTAATAATATAATTTTTTATTAATTTTTTTAATTTTTAACTATTAAAATTGTATTTTAATATGAAATGAATTTAGTGTTTTGAATTTTTTTGGAGTATTTGAATTTTATAAATTTATCAATTATTTTTGTAATTGTAGTAAATTTTAACTATATTTTGGAAAATTGTAATTAGAATATATCTAGAAAAATGTCATAACATATAACATTTAGATTATGTTTATTAAATCTAATCTATTATGACATATTTAAATTTATTTTTTGAATTATTATTGTAATTTTACATGGTTGTATTCTTGTGTGAAAAACAATGTGGTTGATCGATATTAACTAATTATAATGATGTGAAAACAAGTATTGGTCATTTTGTTTTTTTTTTCTTATGATAAATATGTGAAATTTTGTAACATAATTATGTTATTGAAGGGTAATTTTTTAATTCTTTATTGATGAAGGGTTAATTTATTATGAGAACATCATTGTTGAAGGGCAAAATTTTAAGCATAACGTTTCTTGACGACAAGCATAAGGACTCAAAAAGTAAAAAAAAGAAATGTATGCTGAGTAAAGTGAAATCCAAATTCCACCCCTGCTCCCTAGTGATCCCCTCTCAATTCTTGAGATTGGGCAGCTAGACAATATTTTCAAATTTAAATGATCGTACATGGTAATTAAATACCTATTTCAGGTTTTATTGTAAAGTTCTTATTGAGCTTAGTATAGTAGAAATGTTCTAATGTCTTGTTAAACATTGTGATGATGATGGTGATTAACATCCACTACGACCAAACCTCAAGAAAGTAAGAGATTAATGGAGATTCTTTGATATTTAATTTTTATGATTGAAAAGAAGAGAGAAATACATTCCTAGATCACCATAGTTTTTCTGATTTAACAAGTCAAAAAGGTTGGTAATGTGGCAAAGATTTTGGAAATGAAAACATATGTGAGTAAGAGTAAGATGATCCAAGTGAAAGTGTTTTTCATGTTCAACCCTCTTAGTATCGCAAAGGAGAAAAAGTATTTTGTCCCATAGTGTTTTGGGAATTGACCAACACTCGAATTCACTTTGAATCTCATGAGAATTAGTTCTTATCTTGGCAATGTGAATTTTCTTCATAGCATTGGTCAAGACATAAAAATGATTTTGGTTAGTAAGATTGGGGTTGATCACCTCCTTATAATACCTTAACTTCCTTTTTCCCTCTAACTCCTTATCATCCCACAACATATCCTTAAATTTGGAAGTAATAATATTTTAAATATTATCCTTATTCTACAAGATGATCTCCTTCATTACCCCCAATGATCTAGCCAAGGCCAACATTCCTTATGGAAACCTCGCTTGAGCCAGAGGTGGCAGTTTTGGCTAGAGTTAGAAGCAATCTTGAGGAACCTCTTGGCTTCCATGTTGTAAAGCCTCTTCTTATACATGAGGTGCCTAATCATAGCCATGCTTTCAATGGGGGAAATACTAGCTTCAATCAAGAGCATAGTGTAGGGAGTATATCCTTTAATCTTGAGGTTGTAGATTATAAATTGTTTTCAAATCAGCTTGATCTTCCTCCATGATTCTCTAGATATATTACAACCCCAAACCTAATATCTATATTAAATAAAAGGGGTGGCTAGAGTCTCAAAGAAGAACATGTTTTTACTCCATGCCCATCCGTGCCCAAAGATCTACCGACTTACATTTGTTTTCAAAACCATAATAAGCTTTCCAGCCTCATATTATCCTTTTCTCAATGCTATAATTCTAGTTGAGTTGATTATGGATGTCAATACCTAGATATTTGTATGAAAACTTTCTCAAAGTAGTTGTTATCATACATTAAATTTTCATAGTTGATCTTTTTGGATTTAATTATCATGACTTTAGCCTTTTCGGTCTAACAATCATACCCATTTTGGAGCAGGAATCATAGAGGATTATAAGCTGCTTGTTGAGATCATCATGACATCTTGCTAGAAGAACGATATTATCAAGTTTAACTTAGGATCTACCAAGTGCCTAGAGGGACCAAATCTCTTGATTGTAAAGAGTGAAAAGAGATTTTATCCCTCTTAACACTTGGTAGATCTGAAGTTAACATGAACAAGGATGGTTTTTATTTGCATAGTCTAAATAGTCCATGTTTTTTCCCAGAAACCAATAGAAATTTTGACATGATTTTGAGAAAATTTGGTAGAAATTTTTGAAAATCCATGTTACAATTGTCAAGATTTAGGATTTTTGGTGCTCCAAGGGTTATGGATGGTGTTGAATCCATTTCCACCATCAAAATAAATATTTAAATACTCCTACAGTAAGGTTTCCTGAAAAAATTCTCGCCAAATTTTGGCAAGAAATTTGTCATCTAGACAAAATTGTGGACTCATTAAACAATGCCATTTTTATTAAGAAATGAGACTAGGTCGACAATATTTTGTTTTCAAGTATATTTATTTAGTCACATGAAACAAAAATCTTTTATGTTTTCAAATTCAGGAGGTTTGAGTTGTTTTAAAATAGATTAACATTTTTATGAGAATTTTATGTTCAAATTAACAAATTTCATACCTTAGATATAAGACTTATGGATCCATCACATGTTGTTTTTCTAAAAAAAAACATACAAGTAATCTGGAATCTAATATCTAAATTACTCATCTCACAACAAACTAAATTCTAAAATTTCATATCGTTTAATTTATTTTAATTAAAAATAGACATATCCACTTATTAATTGGCTAATTTCCTACCGTGTTTAATTTGCTAATTTCCTACCATGTTTACTCCCAGTGGAATGAAAACAAACATGTGACAAATGCAAATGTTTATAACATCACAAAATGCAAAATTTCATAACTATTAATAGATAACAAATTAAATATACTTCAAATTATTTTGAATGTTGAACATTTAATGAAGTTATACATAGTTGAATTTGATTAAATCATTTATATCATTTAATGGTCATATAGAAAAATTAAGTTTCAATATATAACTAAATATAAATTAAACATAAAACAATCCCTGGTTGAATTGGAGTGGTTTCGATGGCGGTTCTAGGGTTTGTCGTGAGTAACCGTTTTTGTTTTGGACGACGTTCATGGCAGTGAAGCAACTACTCTGTGACCTATTTTTGCATCGGGGTTTACACAGAAGGGGCTTCCTTTAACCTTTCTATTATATCCAATGTCACCATTCCAGGTTTTTGGCAGGCAGTGGTTAGGAACCGGGTCAGGTGGTTTTTGTCATGGTTGCTATCAGTTGGGTTTCCAGAGTTTTTAAGTCTCTACAGGGCATCGATTGTTTTGGTTTTTTGCGGCCACCAACCAGAGTCAACGCTTGTTGGGGGGGTCACTTGACTTTTACCTGCTGGGAAAAGTTTAACCGGGCGGCTCAAATGAAGTTTTCCATGTATGGATGAAGAACTCCTAGATTACTCTTCCGACACCATGGATGCATCTCAAATCTAGGTCGAAGACAAAAACTTGTCGAGAGGAAGGAATTCACTGAAATGAAACTTTCCACCGAATGGAAAGGCTGTCGTTTTCTCCTCGGGAGGACATGGAGGTTACCCTACAGGGGTTATGGTTTTCACAACTGGAAACCACGGTGACTGAAGACTTACTCAACTTGGGAGTGGTATCGGAAGTGCCATTTCTAAATATCATGTCACCATTTGAGATGTTGTCCTAGGTGCATGAACAATAGGGTACTGAGAATGTTCTGGAATGCATGGTAGTGGCAGAGGGAGGTGTGGGTAGAATGACAGTAGAAAAACAGGGTGTTTTGAACCAGGCTTGTAGCACACCGAGGGTTCCTTATATTTTTTCCCACCTCTGGTTTATACATCCACTTCTCGCACATCAGGGTGTTTCGATGGTATCACCCAGCAGGAAATAGGGCCTGAGGAAAGTAGAGTCTCTAACTCAGATGACAATCTCCAAGTTGAAGGTGAAAAACAGGCCTTAAGCCTACATATCAGACTTGGTGGAGGAAAAATAATCAAAGTCCTCAAAGGTTCGAGAGTGGGGGCATCATCTGGTTTTGGAGAAGGTATTAGTATGGCCCAAGCGGGGCTTACCGAGAGCATTGTTCTGGTGGGTACGGTCCGGGGCTGAAATTATACATCGGCCCGCTTAAAGAGGTGGAGAACAAAGGTTTGGGGGCATCTGATGGAGCAACTCCCTGCGGTGCTAACCATGTCCAGGGGTTGGTTCGCTCTCATTTTCACTCAGCCGTAACCTGTTAACTGGGTTTTCACTCGTTATTGGCATATAGAGATAACGTCGGTTATACTAAAGAGATGGTCACCCCTCTTTGATTTGGAGAAGGAAAACATGGGAGCGGGGTCGATTTGGGTTCGTCTTCCTAGACTCCCACAACAATTCTGGGTAGAGGAAATTTGTAGGTGCATTAATGGTGACAATGGAGTGTATTTGTACCATCATAGATCATACTAGGAAATGAGATGCCTGGAAATTGCTAGAATTCTAGTGCATCTAGACACTCATGAAGGTTTGGTGGAGAGCTATCAGCTTCAATTGGGTGAGATTATAAGGTGGCAGATATTGGACTATGAAGGCATTCCTTTCCACTGTATTCGATGCGATGAGTTTGGCCACCTATACAAACATTGTCCTTTGATTACAAGGAAACAATTGGAACCTCCATGAACATATGTATCTGCGAGTACCCAAACAAGTGTGGAGGCAGACTCTTCATCAGTGGTGCATTTAGAGGTGCCCTTACCGAGTCAGAGTGGTGCTAGGGTGGTGACTCAACAAAAGGAATCCTGGACCTCCGAGGCACCGGTCACCAGATCACGATCAAGGGGCTATGAACCTTTTTTGTGTACTCTTCCTCCCTCTTCTCTTGTTTCTCAAGATTGTCTGTTATTTGACATTTCTTTATCATTTGTTCTTGTTTCGGCGATCCGGATTTAAACAGGAACACAAAAAATTAAAGATATAACCATAAATACAAAGATGCAGTAGAAATAACACTTCATTTCATTAATATCAAATACTAAAATATGCTTACAAACAGAATGGAAATAAGACTAGCTCAGGCGATGGTAGCTTATCTCTGAAAAGAGATGTGGTAGCTACATGCCTCTGAACTCCGTTACAATGAGGCTCAAGGGCCTTTTTATTATTGAAAAATAAGAGAAAACCCTAAACAACCAAAACCCTAACTCGAGAAGATGTAACACCAAGAGTTTATGGGCCCCGTTAGGGTGATTTGGACAGCCAACTTCCTGGGGTCGCGACTTGGTCATATTATCTTCGTTTGGCGTGCATGATAACTCGTTGGGAAGATCTCTCTGAGGAATATGATGAAAAAGATAATTTTGGCCAAAACATTGCTAGCGATAAATTGCCAAAAAATGTCGTTTAGGGCCTCAAAATGGCTTTGGAAGTTTAGGACCCAAAAATTTCTAAAAATAGTAAACTATACTACAATTAAGGAAACTGAAAAACTGAAAAACAATGGTGGGGGTCCAAGTGGAATTGGTGAGTGTCCACCAATATCCACCTAGATCATTCCTCCCCCCTTAGGAAGCAATGGTCCCCATTGCATTGAGTTCCTCCATGACATGAGGAAACTTCTGCTGAACTTGGTCCCTGGTGAGCCACTTGCCCTGATGAAGGAGTTGGCCTACTTTGAAAATTTGATACAGTTGGATATTCTGCTGGCGAGTGTTCTTGATCTGCGTGTCCATGATCTGATCAGTTGTGGTTTTCTCCATTCGATCTAGATTTAACTCTCTAGGTGTGAGTTGTTCTGCAATGTCTGATGTGTCCAACAATGGTGGGAAGTATGGTCAAAGGCGGTCCACATTGAACATTAGGTGTAGGCCAAGGAATGGGGGAATGTTGAGCTCAAATGCATTGTCATCCACAACCTTGGTAATGGTGTAAGGACCATATCAGAGTGGTCTGAGTTTACAACAGGCTCTAGTAAGGCGTTGCTTCTACAAATGAAATCAGACTTTGTTGCCCACATGAAACTTGTGTGGCACCCGATGTTGATTATGTTGCTGCTTGTACTTGGCATTTGATTTCTCCAGAATGTCATGGACCTACTGGCAGATATGTTGGATGTGCTCAATGAAGTTGTTTTCCTTATCGGCTTCTGACTGGACATGAGCCGAATCTACCTGAGTAGCTGCAAATGGTATGGCCACATCAATGGGACATAGTGCCTGGAATCCCAAGCCCACCTGAAAAGGGCTGTGGCCAATCAAGCTGTGGAGAGGTTGGTTATAGCTGTGCGGGACATAGGGAAGGCTCTCATCCCATGTGCATGGATGCTTTGAGTTGTACATGCGTAGAATGTTTATGATCATCTTGTTGACAACCTCTGTCTAGCCATCAGTTTGGGGATGGAAAGCTATGGACTTAGTGAGCTTAGTGTCCAGAATCGACTAAATACTGGACCAAAATGTACTGAGGAACCTATTGTCCTGATATGAGATGATAGACTGTGGGATCCAAAAGTGTACCCACACTTGTTCAAAGAAGAGTTTAGCAGTGGATTTTGTTGTGATATTCTTCTTGCAGGCCGCCAAAATGGCCATCTTCGAGAATCTGTTGATGACCACAAAACACCGTTGTTTCCATGCTTAGTAGAAGTAAATCCCGACATGTAATCCATGGAGATGGATTCCCAAGGTCGATTAGGGGTAGGTAGAAAAGTATAGAGGCCTTACTTCTTGATGGTCTGTTTGGCAATGGTGAAGGCAGTGCAGGATTTGATGTACTTTCCAACATCTTGTCAAATACTTGGCTAGTAGAAATACTTTTGCAGTATTACCACTATTTTCTCAACCCTGAAATGCCCAGCGGCCCGACTGTAGTGCACTTCCCAAATCATCTCGGCTCGCTCGCTTGAAGGAACACAAAGGTGTCCTAGGTGGCATAGAAAGGCATCTTGGACGTGAAAATCTAGAACTTGCTGACCCTCCAAGAGCATCTGGTATGTCGGGACGAACTCTGGTTCGCTTTTTTAGAGAAGTGACCAATCAGAATTCTTGTGCCCACAAGAGTTGAGCACGACGGTTAACGCCATGATTGGTGGTCGGCTGAGGTAGTCTGCAACATTATTGGTTCTACCCTTCTTATACTTGATATTCAAATGGAATTGTTGTAGGTATGTGGACCACTTTTGATAGGGATCATTCTGAAACTTATGTTGCATCATTATGAATTGCAGGGGTCAGTGGTCTGTGTGGATGACCGTTTCCTTCCCCAAAATGTAATGCTTCCATTCTCAGCAAGCTTGCACAATTGAATACATCTCTTTGTCATAAGTGGGATACTTCCAGACTATGTCTGAAGTGTCTCACTGTGATATGCCACTGGATGCCCCTGTTGAGTAAGGATTGCCCCAATAGCATATTCATAGGCATCTGTCTCAATCTCAAATGGTTGTTGCAAGTCTAGTAAAGTGAGCACTGGTGCAGAGCAGAGGCGATGTTTCAACTCTATGAATGCCTTCTGTTGAGATTCAGACCAAAATAATTTTTCTTTCGCTCTTCCCTTGGTGACTTGACTCAAGGGCCAAGTGATATGAGAGAATCCCAACATGAACCTACGGTAGAAATTGGCAAGACCTAGAAAGCTACGAAGCTCTGTCAGAGTGGTTGGGGCTGGCCAATCCCAAATGACTTGGATCTTGGCTGGATTAACATGCACCCTTCGTTCATCAATAATTTATCCCAGATACTAAACCTAGGTCATGCCAAAAGTACATTTCTCCAAATTGGCACATAGCTTGTGTTGCCGCAGTGTTTGGAGAACCTGTCGGATGTGGTGGAGGTGCTCTTCCCAACTCTGGCTAAAGATCAGGATGTCATCCAAGTATACCACTACAAATGAGTTGGTGAATGGATGCAATATGTCATCCATCAGCCTCATGAAGGTTGCAAGAGCATTCATCAACCCAAAAGTCATAACCAACCATTCGAAAAGGCCCTCCTTAGCTTTGAAGGTAGTATTCCACACATTATATGGTTCAATTGGTACTTGGTGATAGCCAGAATTCAAGTTGATCTTGCTAAAATATTTGGCCCCCTTCAGTTGGTCCAAAATGTCATCAATCCATGGGATCGAGTACTTATTCCAAATAGTGATCTTGTTCAACGCCAGGTAGTCAATACAGAGTCTCCAAGTCCCATCCTTCTTCTGTACCAACACGATCGGCCTCCCACAGGGTGATGAACTCGGATGGATTGTGACCTTTCTCTAACAGCTCCTGAATCTTCCTCTTGATTTTGTCATTCTCTAGAACGGAGCGCCGATAGATTGGTCCATTGGGCAGCGGCGCACTTGGGGTCAGATCTATGGAGTGCTTGACCTGATAGTGCAAAGGCACCCCTGTGGGGGAGGTGAAGATGTCCTAATACTCCTCCACGACCTTGTCCGTCTATTGTTGTCGTGCAAAGGGGCCTTGTCTAGAGTTCATGGCCACCGTCTTCTTCTTTTCCTGAGTGCATATCATCAGGAAAACAAATTTCCTGATTTTGGAAATGAGCTTACTGCATTGTTTTGCAGTAACCAAAGAGATGGCGGTATGCGGTGCTACCTCCGTATCCTCTGTAACTTATTTCCCAAAGTAACAATAACAACACGAGGCCTTGACTCATACACAACATGTCACTTCCATAAGTATGGTTGGCCTAATAATACATCACAAACATCAAGGGGAGCAACGTCACATAATACCTCATTTGTGAAGGGCTTGATGTTATATGGAAGGTGGCACTGCTGGCTCACGTGAAGATCCCGTTCTTGGTGAAGCCACCCGATGGTGTACGTTGTGGATGTGTTGTGGTTGGTAAGCCTAGCCACTTCATGGCCTTTGCTGAAATGAGGTTCTTTTGGCTCCCGTTGTCGACAATGAACTGTATCGGGGAGCCCTTTACCCACATCTGGGAGTGGAAGAGGTGCTCCTCCTCCTTTGGATATTCGGGTTCCTCCTTCTGGATCTTTGTGGTGGAAACGGTGGCATTGGGCTCCGCATTGATAACCTGCTTCCCTTTGCCATTCCCCTTGTCAGGTTCTGACTCAGAGTTGTAACATGCATCTAATTTCGAAGCCTTTAGCTCGGCCGCAAGTGATTGCTTGGACCGACACTCACTTGTGTTGTGAGTGGATCTCTTATGCAACTTACACCACTTGCCCGTGTCCTTCTTCGAATTCACAATGTTGTTCTTTGCTTGCGGCTTTGGCAGGTTGTCCTGGGCCATGCCGCCTTGGCTTTTTCCTTTGTTCTGCGGTTTGGGGTCACCTTTCCCTTGCTTCGGATTTGCGGATCCAAAGTCTCACTTCTTCTGTTTAAACTTTTGCTTGATCTTGACCACATATCGATATGTCGTGCCGAGCGAGGAGATGTCTAGGAATTCCATGTCGTCCTGGATGTACCTGTGCAGGTAGCTGAGGTACTTGAGAACAAAATGTTTCTCAGAATATTTGATACCCAACTTCGTGCGAAGGGTATGAAAAACATTGGTAAACTCCGACACATCTTGGTCCCTTCCTTGTCATAGTGTTTTCCACTTTATGTATTTATCCTCATAGCTCCTGACAAGGTAGTACTACTCCTTGATGGCATCCCAGAATGAGTTCCAAGTGGGTGCGGTTGAAAATAGTGAGTTCATGCTTTCATCCTTCTACTCTCAGTAGGTCTCCCACCAGTCCTTGACATGGGGGGCTGCTTTGATAAGTGCAAAGGTGATCTTTTCCCCCTTGAAAAAATCATGAACGAAAAAATATCCTTCTAGCAGATTTAACCATTTATCTACAGTGTCCGCATCTATCTGACCCTCAAATATGGGAATGTCAAAGTTAACTTGTACCTTAAAGGGTGTGGCGCTTCTAGAGTAGCGGCCGGAAGTAGATGCGTCGCCCCTAGGTAGCCGTTGAAGGATCTGGGAAAAGTTGTCCATCATCGCTTTCTTTTGTCACTCGAGGGCTTCCTCGAGAAATATTTTGATAGGATCACCTGCCCCGTCGTCTTTGTTTTTTTCCGCCATGGGAGGCCGTCGGGTTTTGCGAGGCTGGTCTTGCAAAGGTTCGACTAGTTCAAGCCCTAACTCCTTATATCCCGACCTCGTTGGGGACATGAAAGTAAAACAAAGAAAGAACAGACCCCTTTGATACCATTGATCCATATTTAAACAGGAATGCAACAAATCATAGATATAACCATAAATACAAAGATGCAGTAGAAATAACACTTCATTTCATTAATATCAAATACTGAAATATGCTTACAAATAGAATGGAAATAAGACTAGCTTGGGCGATGGTAGCTTATCTCTGAGAAGAGATTTGGTGGCTACATGCCTCCAGACTCCATTACAATGAGGCTTAAGGGCCTTTTTATTATTGAAAAATAAGATCAAACCCTAACAACCAAAACCCTAACCCGAGGAGATGTAACACCAAGAGTTTATGGGCCCTGCTGGGGTGAGTTGGATAGCCAACTTCCCGGGCTCGCAACTTGGTCATATTATCTTTGTTTGACGTGCATGATAACCTGTTAGAAAGATCTCTCCGAGGAATACCACAGAAAAGACAATTGTAGACCACAAAATTGATGGCGGTATATTTCCAAAAAACGTCATTTGGGGCCTCAAAACGGCTCCGAAAGTTTAGGACCCGAAAAACTGCTAAAAATAGTAAATTGTGCTACAATTAAGGAAACTAAAAAACTGAAAGAAACAATGGTGGGGGTCCAATATCCACCTGGATCATTTAGGTTTAGGCTCTGGGGCTAGCAATCTGTGTTTCATAAATTGTCCTGTGGCTACTTCTCCCCCTGCTCCTCTTCGTTCCTCCCCATCCTTACCTCTGGACCCTCTCCCTTTAGCCTCCAGGGAGGGCACGACTCCTAGTGGTTCTCACTGTTATAAATTTAGATCCTTACCCCTTCCTAGAACCCTTTATTTTGGCCTGGATGAGGACCCTCTCCCTTCCATACCTTTGAAGCTTTCGTGGGGTTGAAAATCTCATCTATCCAAAGCTATCAGACGGGCGGGTATTGAGGTGGCATCGGGTATACAGACTCCTATTGATCGGGTTCTTATATCCAAAGGAAAACCTACTAGGGTTACCCCATGAAGTGCCTCTCCTTCAACTGCAGGGGTTTAGCCAGCCCAAATAAAAAAGTGGCGCTAAAAAGGTTGTGTAGATTAGAGCATTTCGATGTATTATTTCTTTAGGAGACATTGGGTGATGGGTCCTCCATAAACAACGTCCTACTAAAAATACTCCCAGATTGGGAGTTTCATTATTTGGATGTCAGAGGGAGATCGGGAGGTTGTGTTTTGGGTTTCAAAAAAAATCTATAAGTGTGGTCAACATCTGGGGGGTGAGGGTTTTTTGGGTGCTGATATCATCTCCCCCAATATCAATATGCCCCTCAGACTCATTAACATATATGGATCTTGTCATAACAGGGAGGTCTTTTGGGAAAGGTTGCTGAAAGCAGATTTCATGTAGGTTGATAATCTGATTATCGGAGGCGACCTAAATTTCTCATTAGGGCTCTTTGAATCCTAGGGAAATAGGGCTCAGAATGATCCCTTAACGACCTTATTTGAATTAATGATGGATTCTCATCATCTCTTGAACATCGATTCAGAAAATATTGTGCTGACTTTGAGGAATAGAAGAAATGGGGAAGATGCTTTGGCTAGAATACTAGATCGTTTTTTGATTAAGGCTACTTTATTAGCTAGGTTAGATCGTATTCGTTAATGGGTAGGATCAGGGGGATTCTACGACCACTCCCCTATTTTCATGGAGATTATGGATTCCAACCAAAAACCAAACTCTTCTTTCAAATTTAATGCTACTTGGCTCGCTAAAGCCGATTTTGATAAATTAGTACTGGAGACCTGGACACGTTGTGGTTTAGATAATCGTTCCTCTCCGGCCAAAGTAATTGCAAGTAACTTGGCCTATTTAAAATTCAAAACCATCAGATGGGAATGAAAAAAGATGAAAAAGGATGAGGCTAAATTACTAAGGATTGAAGGGGTCCTTAAGCAAATGGAAAACTCAGGGATTACAAGCTACACACGTTTTGAATCAAAGGATATGCTGATCAAATTGAAAATTGAAAAGATTTTTCTTCTGAGACAGAAAGAGGAGACTTGGCACTTAATAGTAGAGCGATTTGGCTAAAGGTGGGGGATGAAAACTCAAAGTTCTTTCAACAATATGCTAGGGGAAGGAAAAATACAAATACTATTTGGGAATTGCGGGATCAGGCTGGCAAGGAGGCCAACACTTTAAACCATCTAGCAGATATGGGAATCAGACATTTCTCTCATATTTTCAAGGTGCCTAGGGAAGCCTCCATAGCTGAGATCTTCCAAATTCTTGAGGTTTTTCCTTATTTGTAGAGGCTGAAGAGGCAACGACCCTAAATGAGCCAGTATTGTTAGGGGAAATGGAAGTTGCTTTGAAATTATTCAAAAGAGACAAGTGTCCAAGTCCGGATGGATGGCCCATAGAATTCTACATTACTTTTCTCGGTCTCATTGGGCTTGATCTCATTTTGGCCATTGACGATTGCAGACTTTCTGGCTGGATGTATGAGGGGTTCAACTTGAATTTTCTGGCCCTTATCCCAAAAGATGATAAGCCACTATCTTTTAACGACTATCGGCCTATCTCCCTCTGCTACTGTATTTACAAACTTATCTCCAAAATAATTTCTATGTGCCTTAGACCTTTCTTTTCCAAGATGATATCCAAGGAAAAATTTGGTTTCCTCAGCCTCCAACAGATCCATGAAGCCATAGGGACTACTCAAGAAGGACTCCACTCAATAAAAAAAAAGAACAACAAGTTTATCATCCTCAAAATCGATCTTTCAAAAGATTTTGATCGGGCAAGTTGGTCATACCTACAGCTCATTCTTACTCATATCAACTTTCCTCATATTTTCATTAATTGAATCATGTGTTTCTTCTCTTATTCATCCTTTAGCATCCTTATCATTGGGGTTTCATCAATTTTTTTCCATGTTGAACGAGGTCTGAGACAGGGATGCCCTTTATCCCCGTTGCTTTTTATTTTGATCATGGAAGGTTTAAGTATATTGTTAATACATGCTCGTGCAAAAGGGTCTTTGGGAGGGGTACTGATATCTGAAGTGTCTTATCTCTCACATCTATTGTTTATAGATGACATGCTTATTTTTTTGAATGGTTCATTACGTGATACCACTTGTTTCAATAAAATTCTATCACTATTTTTTAAAGCTATAGATATGGAGCCAAATTTCAACAAATCCACATCATTTTAGTGTCTTGCCTCCAAAATGAGGAAATATATGCTTTACAACAATTTGATTTTGTTAGACAAGAGTTTGAGACCGTTCTAAAATACATTGGGTTCAGGCTCAAGCCAAACGGATACCGTATTGCTAATTGTGGCTCATTGCAAAAATTGAAGGTCACATAAATATTTGGTAGCAGAGATAGCTCTCCAGGGCTAGCAGAATCACCTTGATAAAATCTATTCCATAGGCCATTCCAGTTTACTGGATGACTCTTTCTTGGATTCCAAAAGGTATTATGAACAAGACTCAACAAATTTGTTGTAGGTTCCTATGGCGGGGGGAAAATGTGGGGTGGTCTTTTGCTTGGGTTTGTTGGGATAGGATTGGGATGGAAAATTATCAAATAAGAGATCTTATGGAAAGAAGTGGTCTATTAAAAATATATTCATCCCCTATCTATAATTAACTGGTGTCGAAGGCCTAACCAGTGCCTACCTAGTGCATCGATTATATGGAAGGCCATCTCTCAGTCAATAAGCATCGTCAAGGATGGCTTGGCGTTACGCATTGGGAATGGTGAGCAGGTCAAATTGGGTATAGATGCCTGGTCTAAATGTGGGAATGAACACATTCTCCCACTAACTTTACAACAATTTCTATCAGTGGCGGGCATCACCTAGATTTCCCACATTGCTGATGACAGACATCCACTCTGGAAAACACATTTTTGGCTGGACTCTTAGGATCTTGGTATCCTAGACAGATGGAGAAGGACATGGTAATGATTTATGGGAGCTCTGGAGGAAGAAAATGTCAGAATAACTAAGTGGGATGATGAAATCATCTAGGCCACAACTTCTCATGGTAGTTATTCTCCAAAGGAGGGGTATGTTACTCTTACATATGCTCATGACCCCAGGGATATTTGCTGGTGGTGGCGCCCTCTATGGAAACTAAAAACACCACACAAAATGCGGTTGTTCATGTGGTGTATCCTGTTGAATAAAGTACCCACGGAGGTAAACCTCATGCGACGTGCCTTTCATGGTCCGTCCAGATGGTATCTATGCGATGAAAACGTTGAGGATATTGATCACTTATTCCTCCACTGCTCGGTAATTGTTCAAGTGTGGACTCATATTACAACTACTCTCAACATTACCCACAAATGGTAAGGCCCACACATCGCTGATGCCCGATATCGTTGGTGGACTGAGGCTGCCACACAAAAAGCCAGAAACATCCTTTTGATTGTTCGCTGGGACATTTGGTTGAATAGAAATAATTGTATCTTCCAAGATTCCCTGGCCCATTGGCCAACCACTTGTAACTATATTGCTTCCATATACAACCTGATTCCTAATGATCATGATCAACAACATGCTCGGGTCATCACTCTAAAAGTTATAGATAAGATCTTTCCTTGGGCTTATTTTGATGGGTCTGCTTAGGTCGTGGGCTATGGTGGGGGGGCTGGGCTCCATATAAATGAACACCTTTTTTTCAAAATCAAAGTGGGTTTAGGGAGAGACACAAATACATATGCAAAACTCAGTAGCCTAAGACAACTTCTCATCTTTGCTCTTGAACAAAACTGGCACAAGATTCAGATTTTTGGGGACTCACAGCTTGTTATAAATTGGATCAACTCTACATATCCTTGTCACTTGCACACACTCAGGGGTTTACTGGATGAAGACATCACTCTAGAATCACAATTTTATTTTATTGTATTCTCTCATATATACAGGGAAAGGAATGTGGTCATTGATTGTCTATCCAAAGAGGTCGTGCAACAAAACATGGGGCAGTCGCTGATTTAGGAATTCAGAGATAGAGATTTTTTCCAGTTCTTTCATCGTCCATTGATCGAATTTTATGGAAACATTTCAGAATGATCTTCAAAAATATCATTCGACATATTTTTTCTTTTTGTTTATTTACTACTCTTGATAACTGAAATGGACTATGGTTTATCGTTTCCTTTATGTAAATATTATGTTGATATTGTAAATATTGAACTATGACTGTACTGATTCGGAATGGGTTTCCCATTTTTCCTAGTGACTGCATCTCATACATGTTGATGATACAACATGTAATTTTCTTATTATTAATGAACATTGCACTTTTTTCTTGGGAAAAAGAAAAAAGAACAATCAAGTTTCAATTAAAAAAAAAAAAAAAAAACATTAAAATCCAAATCAAGTGTGTGAGGTAACCTTGTATAATAAAATAGTTAACTAGCATTAAAAATGTAATATAATGTTAAATGAAATGAATAATAGTCATTTCAAGTAGACATATAGTGATAATGATTATCTTAAACCTGACATTTAATTTGATCGTTGTTTTAGATATTTGTTTTAAGATCGGGTTTGGTTAACCTTCTTATTTTGAATAAAAGAAATTAACTAATCATTTTTTAAAATATATTTTTTATATTTAAATATAAAAAGAATAAAAGGGATGGTGGGAGTGGGAGTGGGACGAAGGAGGTGCTAGGGTTTGAAACAAAGCTTTAGTAGAGATGGGAGTAAGGGATTTGCATGCGTTTTGATCATGTTTGTAGGGTTTTTTCGCAAAATGAAGTTAGACATGATTGATTTACCAGATAACCTTTGTCACATGGATATCTCTGTCTCGAATAACAATTTTATATGTCCATAGTGGTAACAAATCTGTTTGGCACTCCGTCATAATGGGGTATTGTTATCACCCAAAAATTGATCACCTAGCCATGTTTTACTAGGTTTATCAAAATACACCATGTAGGATGGTTTTTCCATACTAAAAACCCACTTTCATTATAGGAAATAATTTAGTCTACCATTTCCCTAAATGATTTCTCATTAAAACTCAAAAACCCCATGAGAATAATTAAATAATCATTATTTATTTAATATTCTCTAGAAATAATTATTAAATCACTATTTGATGATTATTCCTTATCACTTTTGACTAAATCATCTTGGAATATTTAAATAAATCATTATTGTTTATTATTCCATATTTAGTTCCTATTTTCCTCGTGAGATAATTATTAAATCACTATTTTAATAATTATTTATAATTCCTAATTGTCTTAATTCTCACAAAGTGACTAATAAATCATTTTTATTTGTTAATTACTTCAACCACTTGCTAAATAAAAATATTTGACCATTTTTAATATCTTTTCCCTCTCAAAAAATTATAATAAAATATTCACGACGACTAGATTTTGTTATAAATATAGGGTCTTTCTCTCCATTCTTCACCATGATCACTATCACCATCACCATTATTATCACATAACATTCGAGATCCCATTTGAGTTTCAACTTTGTTTTTATTTTCTTTTTGCAATTGAGAGAGAGAACCACATAGTTGAAGCACAAGGATTAAAAGCACCCATCCCACAAAGGGGGATCTGCAGACCCATTTCTGTGCTTTCTCCTCACCAGGTGTATTAATAAAATTATTATTTGATTAATTCCTCTGTTGGGTTGTTGCACTTTCTTTTTTTTGTGTTATATGGTTCAATTTGCACAATCTATTTTATTGCAAGGTCTTCTCTAACATTTTATTGCAAATCTAAAGCATAGAAGCAACTAAATTTTGTTGTTAGGGTTATAAGTCACCTATAACTTAAGTGAAAGGTTTTATGCACACTTGCAAAAATATTTCACACTAACAAATGGTGACTCCACTGGTGTAGTAATTCAGGTCCTTGGTGATTGTTGTTTCAACCATTTTCAGTGTTGTTTCCTAGTTTTTATCTTTCTCAATTTTCATCATTTTTCTTCCATATTTCCTCCATATTTCTGTTTCTGGTGGGTTTTCACATCTTTCTCCAGGTCACAGGTACCAACCAAGTAGTTGACGACACAATCTGGAACAGATATGTTGAGTCGAAGTCTTGGAGACATGGCACAATTCTTTGCTCATTTTTTGCGCCCCCCAACACATGTT
Source organism: Pinus taeda (assembly GCA_000404065.3). Classification (NCBI taxonomy): domain Eukaryota; kingdom Viridiplantae; phylum Streptophyta; class Pinopsida; order Pinales; family Pinaceae; genus Pinus; species Pinus taeda. Next base: position 140,406 of record APFE031218684.1, read on the forward strand.
TCAAGCCAAAAACTACGCCCACATAGAATTTCCAAGTCAAAACCCGTGTTATACAATTTTTAAGAAAAAAAATCAGTTTTTTTTTTTTTCCAGTTTGTCGAGACTATTGCATGTGTGTCAAGAAGGGTTTCCATTCTTTCCTAAGTAACCTCTAGGCATAGATCCATTTAGTAGTTTCTCATTGAGGAAGACAAAATCCTCTAGGGTTTAGAGTACACCTTCATCATTTAGGAAGAGGATTACTAAAGTGAGGAGTCTAGTGTGCAGCATTTTCAACCACTATTTTTCAGTGAGGATTAGTGGGATAGGCTTCCAATAACAACCATTGATCACTTCCATTGAGACATAGAAAGTTGACATATTAGGGAGCTTGAAATCCTTCAACATCCCACGGTCCAAAGCTAAAGCGCTTTAGAAACCCGATTCAGAGGTGGTTGTAGAAATTTATGGCTATAGAATTGTAACTGATCAAGAAATTTAGTCAAAATATAGAGACATAATTCAATGTACAACTATGTGGAAATTAATTCACAATTTAGAACAATATTTGCAAACATGCATCAATCACATACACAAGAACACAAATGTATCTAGAGGAAAGAAATTGCTAAAAACCGCTTCAACCTTGTTTGCATTAATCAATGATAGAGAAATTGATTATAAATGCTTGCTCACTTCGAGCAACTCTTGCAAGTAAATACTTGTTCTCTCTGCCAAGTGAAAGCCTCTAACCCAGACTTAGTCAATTTATACCCCCACCTGAGCTCCTATTTCCTTGCATAATTCTGAGGAAATTAGGCCCCTATTCTTTAGGAATTTCTTCCAAAATGCTTGCACAACTCCTAAGGAATGGTCATCAATTGTATGCGACACCTGTACACTCAAAACTAGTTTACATTGATGTTACACTACCTTGGAATCTCCACCACAACTTGGGAATTAAAATTCCTTGCATGCATGAGCTAATTTAGGTTGCATGGATCAATTAAATGGATGATATATAAGTTATACTGATGTCCCGCTACACAACTAAGCTTTGACTAGCTCTAACAACTGTTTGAACTAGTTTAACTGAGTACAACTGAAACTAACTGAACTAGATTACTATAATTTAGCAATCAACATAATCCGAACTTTAAACAGAACCGCAAAAAATTTCATATATAACCATAAATACATAGATGCAGCAGAAATAAAACTTCATTTCTTTAATATCAAATACTAAAATATGCTTACAAACAAAATGGAAATAAACTAGCTCGGGCGATGGTAGCTTATCTCTAAGAAGAGATGTGGAGGATACATGCCTCTAAACTATGTTAGAATGAGGCTCAAGGGCCTATTTATTATTCAACATCAAGGGAAAACCCTAAACAACCAAAAATCTAACCCCAGGAGGTGGAAGGCCAAGAGTTTGTGGGCCCCATTGGGGTTAGTTGGGTAGCCAACTTCTCGGGGTCGTAACTTGGTCATATTATCTCTGTTTTGTGCGTACGATGCCTTGATGGAAATTTCTCTCTGAGTACTATAGGATTTGTGATAGACCCCTGCCTATGGCCGTAGCCTTGTTGCAGACCTAAGAAAACGTCATTTAGGGGGTCAAAATGGCTCCGGAAGTTCATGACAAGAAAAAATGCTAAAAATAGTTAATACTACAATAAATAAGGAAATAAATGAAACTAATTGGAGGTCTAGGTGGAATAGGTAGGTGGCCACCAATATCTACCTGGATCAATCATCCCTCCTTAGGAAGCAATGGTCCCCATTGCGTGCAAAGCCTCCATGAGGTAAGGAAGCAATGGTCCCCATTTTTATTTGTTAATTACTTCAACCACTTGCTAAATAAAAATATTTGACCATTTTTAATATCTTTTCCCTCTCAAAAAATTATAATAAAATATTCACGACAACTAGATTTTGTTATAAATATAGGGTCTTTCTCTCCATTCTTCACCATGATCACTATCACCATCACCATTATTATCACATAACATTCGAGATCCCATTTGAGTTTCAACTTTGTTTTTATTTTCTTTTTTCAATTGAGAGAGAGAACCACATAGTTGAAGCACAAGGATTAAAAGCACCCATCCCACAAAGGGGGATCTGCAGACCCATTTCTGTGCTTTCTCCTCACCAGGTGTATTAATAAAATTATTATTTGATTAATTCCTCTGTTGGGTTATTGCACTTTTTTTTTGTGTTATATGGTTCAATTTGCACAATCTATTTTATTGCAAGGTCTTCTCTAACATTTTATTGCAAATCTAAAGCATAGAAGCAACTAAATTTTGTTGTTAGGGTTATAAGTCACCTATAACTTAAGTGAAAGGTTTTATGCACACTTGCAAAAATATTTCACACTAACAAATGGTGACTCCACTGGTGTAGTAATTCAGGTCCTTGGTGATTGTTGTTTCAACCATTTTCAGTGTTGTTTCCTAGTTTTTATCTTTCTCAATTTTCATCATTTTTCTTCCATATTTCCTCCATATTTATGTTTCTGGTGGGTTTTCACATCTTTCTCCAGGTCACAGGTACCAACCAAGTAGTTGACGACACAATCTGGAACAGATATGTTGAGTCGAAGTCTTGGAGACATGGCACAATTCTTTGCTCATTTTTTGCGCCCCCCAACACATGTTTCAAGCCAAAAACTACGCCCACATAGAATTTCCAAGTCAAAACCCGTGTTATACAATTTTTAAGAAAAAAAATCAGTTTTTTTTTTCCAGTTTGTCGAGACTATTGCATGTGTGTCAAGAAGGGTTTCTATTCTTTCCTGAGTAACCTCTAGGCATAGATCCATTTAGTAGTTTCTCATTGAGGAAGACAAAATCCTCTAGGGTTTAGAGTACACCTTCATCATTTAGGAAGAGGATTACTAAAGTGAGGAGTCTAGTGTGCAACATTTTCAACCACTATTTTTCAGTGAGGATTAGTGGGATAGGCTTCCAATAACAACCATTGATCACTTCCATTGAGACATAGAAAGTTGACATATTAGGGAGCTTGAAATCCTTCAACATCCCACGGTCCAAAGCTAAAGCGCTTTAGAAACCCGATTCAGAGGTGGTTGTAGAAATTTATGGCTATAGAATTGTAACTGATCAAGAAATTTAGTCAAAATATAGAGACATAATTCAATGTACAACTATGTGGAAATTAATTCACAATTTAGAACAATATTTGCAAACATGAATCAATCACATACGCAAGAACACAAATGTATCTAGAGGAAAGAAATTGCTAAAAACTGCTTCAACCTTGTTTGCATTAATCAATGATAGAGAAATTGATTATAAATGCTTGCTCACTTCGAGCAACTCTTGCAAGTAAATACTTGTTCTCTCTGCCAAGTGAAAGCCTCTAACCCAGACTTAGTCAATTTATACCCCCACCTGAGCTCCTATTTCCTTGCATAATTCTGAGGAAATTAGGCCCCTATTCTTTAGGAATTTCTTCCAAAATGCTTGCACAATTCCTAAGGAATGGTCATCAATTGTATGCGACACCTGTACACTCAAAACTAGTTTACATTGATGTTACACTACCTTGGAATCTCCACCACAACTTGGGAATTAAAATTCCTTGCATGCATGAGCTAATTTAGGTTGCATGGATCAATTAAATGGATGATATATAAGTTATACTGATGTCCCACTACACAACTGAGCTTTGACTAGCTCTAACAACTGTTTGAACTAGTTTAACTGAGTACAACTGAAACTAACTGAACTGGATTACTATAATTTAGCAATCAACATAATCCGAACTTTGAACAGAACCGCAAAAAATTTCATATATAACCATAAATACATAGATGCAGCAGAAATAAAACTTCATTTCTTTAATATCAAATACTAAAATATGCTTACAAACAAAATGGAAATAAACTAGCTCGGGCGATGGTAGCTTATCTCTAAGAAGAGATGTGGAGGATACATGCCTCTAAACTATGTTAGAATGAGGCTCAAGGGCCTATTTATTATTCAACATCAAGGGAAAACCCTAAACAACCAAAAATCTAACCCTAGGAGGTGGAAGGCCAAGAGTTTGTGGGCCCCATTGGGGTTAGTTGGGTAGCCAACTTCTCGGGGTCGTAACTTGGTCATATTATCTCTGTTTTGTGCGTACGATGCCTTGTTGGAAATTTCTCTCTGAGTACTATAGGATTTGTGATAGACCCCTACCTATGGCCGTAGCCTTGTTGCAGACCTAAGAAAACGTCATTTAGGGGGTCAAAATGGCTCCGGAAGTTCATGACAAGAAAAAATGCTAAAAATAGTTAATACTACAATAAATAAGGAAATAAATGAAACTAATTGGAGGTCTAGGTGGAATAGGTAGGTGGACACCAATATCTACCTGGATCAATCATCCCTCCTTAGGAAGCAATGGTCCCCATTGCGTGCAAAGCCTCCATGAGGTAAGGAAATTTTTGTTGAACCTAGTCCCTAGTGAACCACTTGCCCTAGTGAAGGAGTTGGAATTCTTTGACAACTCGATATAGCTAGACCCTTTGTTGGTGAGTATTCTTGATCTGTGTGTCCATGATCTGATCAGTTGTGGCTTGTTCCATGCATTCTAGTTTTATCTCTTTTAGTTTCAGTTGTTCTGCAATGTCGGATGTGTCCATCAATGGTGGAAAGTAATGATGAAGGCGGTCTACATTGCACACTAGGTGCAGACCAAGGAACGGTGGGATTTTGAGCTCAAAGGCATTGTACCCTACAACCGTGGTGATGGTGTATGGCCCATATTGGAGGGGGCGAAGTTTGTGGTGGGGTCCAATGAGGCACTCCTTCTGCAATGTAGCTAAACTTTGTTGCCCACCTGGAACTTGTGCGACACCTGATACTGTTCATGGCGTTGTTTGTGCTTAGCAATGACCCTGTCCAATATATCATGGTCTGCTAGCAGATGTGTTGAATGTGCTCAATGAAGTGGCTAGCCCCATCGGCTTTGGACTGGACGTGAGTCGAATCTGCCTGAGTAGCTACAAATGGTATGGCCACATCAATGGCACATAATGGATGAAATCCCAACCCTACTTGCATTAGGGGAATTTTGAGGTCTAAAATGGGCCTCCTAAGGAAATTATAAAATAATAGTGGAAATAATAAAATAATATTAGATTACGTCATCAAATTTTAGAGGGAAAAAAGAAAAAACTACTTTTTCACTCATATTTTCAACTTATCTCGTTATGGGTTTACTCAAATTTTGAGCGGGAACACTCATTAGATGCATAATTTGATTCTTCATCCGAGTACCCATGTTGCATACTTTCAATGGACCCTACTATACGAAAAATGAAAAATACATGAAAAACGTTATTGCAATCACGTTTTTCATATATTTCTTATTTTTCGTGTAGCAAGGTCCATTGAAAGTATGAAATATAGGTAATCCTTGGATGAGGAATTAAATTTTGCATCCAACGAGTACTCCCACTCGAAATTTGAGTAAAACCTTAGGGAGGTAAGTTGAAAATACAAGTCAAAAAGGTAGTTTTATTATTTTATTATTTTTTAATATTTTTACTTTTTTACCCCAAAAATGGTGAATCATCCCCCATGGTTGACATCATCATCTTGAGTCCAATTGGTTCTTGTAAAGTTTATTTTGGTTGTACATTTTTCTTAGGAGGCCCATTTTAGACCTCAAAAGTTCTCTAATGAAAGGGATGTGTCTTGTTGAGCTAAGAAGATCTCTATTGTAGTTTAGCTAGACATAACTAAGGCTTTAATCCCATGTGCTTCGATGATTCGATTTGTACACGCATAGAATGTGTACGCTCATCTTGTTTATGACCTCTGTTTGGCCATCAGTTTGGGGGTGGAAAGTCATGGACTTAGTAAGTTTGGTATCCAACATCGACCATAGAATTGACCAAAATGCACTCAGGAATCTATTGTCCCGATCTGAGACAATGGACTATGGGATCCCAAAGTGTACCCAAAATCACTCAAAGAAGAGCTTAGTTGTGGCCTCTACTGTAATACTATTCTTGTAGGCCGCCATAATGGTCATCTTAGAGAATTTTTCGACAACCACGAAAATGCAGTCGTTGCTGTGCTTAGTAGAAGGAAGGCCCAACATGTAATCCATGGAGATGGATTCCCAAGGTCGAATAGGAGTAGGCAGAGGAGTATATAGGCCTTGCTTCTTGATGGTTGGTTTGGCAATGACATAGGTAGTGAATGATCTAATGTATTTCCCAACATCCTGACGAAGGTTCGACCAATAAAAATAATTTTTGTAGTACTACCACTGTTTTCTCTACTCGAAAATGTCCAGTGACCCGACTATAGTGTGCCTCCCAAATAATTTTGGAATGCTCACTTGAAGGAACACAGATGTGTCTCAGGTGGCATAACAGTGCATCCTAGAGGTGAAAAATTGGAACTTGCTTACCTTCCAGGAGTGTCTGGTATGTGCGGTCGAATTATGGGTCACTCTTATAAATATGCAACCAACCCGAAGTCTTGTGCCCATAGAAGTTGAGCACAGTGATCAATACCATGATTTTTGGTAAACTGAGGTAGTATGCAATATTAATGGTTCTTCCCTTCTTGTACTTAATGTTCAAATGGAACTGTTGTAGTTATGTGGACCATTTTTTATGGTGATCATTCTGCAACTTCCTTTATGTCTGTATGAACTACAGGAGTTAGTGGTCTGTGTGGATGTCCATTTCCTTCCCCATAATGTAATGCTTCCATTGACGACAGGCCTGCACAATGGAATACATTTATTTGTCATAGGTGGGATACTTTCGGACTGTGTCTGAATGTTTTTCACTGTGGTAAGCCACCTGATTCCCTTGCTGAGAAATAATTGCACAAATGGCATAGTGAGAGGCATCTGTCTGAATCTCAAATAGTTGTTGCAAGTCTGGTAATGTGAGCACTGGTGCAGAGTAGAGGCAATTCTTCAACTCGGAAAACACCTTTTGTTGGGTTTCAAACCAAAATAAATTTTCTTTCGCTTCACCCTTGGTGACTTGACTTAAAGGCCAAGTGATATGAAAGAACCCCAACATGAACCTGTCGTAGAAATTGGCAAGACCCAGAAAGTTGCGGAGCTTTATTAGAGTGCTTGGGGCTGGCCAATCCCGAATGACTTGTATCTTGGATGGGTCCACATGCACACCCCGATCATCAATGATGTACCCCAGATATTAAACATGGGTCATGCCAAAAGTATATTTCTCCAAATTAGCACAAAACTTGTGTTGTCGCAGGGTTTGGAGGACCTGTCGAATATGGTGGAGGTGCTCTTTCGAACTCTAAATGAATATCAAGATGTCATATAAATACACCACACGAATGTATTAGTGAAGGGTCACAAGATGTCATCCATCAATCTCATGAAGGTTGTGGGGGAATTCACCAACCCAAAAGGCATTACCAACCATTTGAAAAGGCCTTTCTTGGATTTGAAGGCGATCATCCACACATTAGAGGGTTTGATAGGTACCTGGTAATAACCAGACTTCAAGTCAATCTTGCTAAAATATTTGGCTCCCTTGAGCTAGTGAAATAGGTCATTAATCCATGGGATTGAGTACCTATTCCAGACATTGATCTTGTTCAGCGCCTGATAGTGAATTCAGAGTCTCTAGGTCTCATCCTTCTTCTATACCAATACAAGCGGGCTCCCATAGGGTGATGAGCTTGGCCTGATGTTCTCTTTCTGCAACAACTCCTGAATCTGCCTCTTGATCTCATCGTTCTCTAGAATAGAGCTTTAATAGATCGGTCTATTGGTTAGTAGTTGTTGGGTGCAACTCAACATAGCTAGAGTTTGGGCAAGGAATCTGAATTTTGGGCTAGAGCGCACAATAGAAAGGATGTCGCGAAGTGCGAAGTGGATGGCGTAGCAAAGCAGTGGAGCACAACAAACTCACCACGCAATATAGGGGCTTCACGACAAAGACCCTCCTTTTTTGTAAAAATGTATAATATTGTAAAAGTTGAATGGTTTTGGACCATAGTCCATTGTATTTTGGAAACCATGGTATTGAGTCCATGGTAATGTAGTGATGTAATCCCTCAATGTAATAATATATATAGGGATGAATAATAAAGAATAAAGGTATCATGATCAATTGGATCTAAATCTATGTTTATGGTTGTATTTTTGTGATCTGTACATCGGAGAAAGGGGTAAGTCTCCACAGCTGAGTGCACAAAGGCCTGGGTTTGCAACTTAGTGCGCAAACCATCTGCAACTTAGTGTGCAGACAACCTACAACTGTGTACGCAGGTAAAGAACTGTTTGTCGTACCAAATTCTCTATTATAAGAAACATTTTGGTGGACATAGTCCCACATTGGGATGAACCATGATAAAATCTATGTCTTCATGTTTTCATGTTTTCATTTGCTTATTATCTACGCTTTATTTCAAGTACTGTGAAGCTTTATGGATGTTTATGTTATGTTTAAGTGATGAATGTAATTCTGCGAAATAATATATAAATGTGAATTAGTTCATGAATGTGAAGTAGTTTATAAGTATTAAATCATAAGAAAATACAAATTTTCCACATCGTGTCATCCCTTAAGGCTACAGAAACCTAGTTCTGCAACCTCCCATAGTCACTTCAGGTGAGACTGCGACTTGCTTGTAGGTCGTTGCCAAAAGGGCTAGTGGTTGAGGGTTTTGTTGGTGTGTAGTAAAGAATCGAACTTGGCTCATCCCATCCTAAGCCAACAAATGGTTCCTTTGTTGGGAACAGGATCTGTTTGAGGGATATCATTATGTGGTATTCGTCGAGGAAAGAAATTCAAGATTGGGTAGCACAGAAGCAACGCGAATTTGCAGAACAAGAAAATAGAAACCCTCATCTGTCAACTGAAAGGTGGTTGGTGAAGTATATTTTTGAATATCAATATGAAATCATCTTTGGTTCATTTCATGTTGAGTTGTACGAGTGGAGATTAAGGTTGACTGAGATAAAAAAATTGTTTTAAAGGAGACGAACCTAAGGAGTGGACTCCTGAACTGATACAACGACTCAAGAACACAGACAATAGGATCTCAAGAGCTGTTGATTTCTGGATTGATAACATCTTGGGACGATTCATTACTGAGTTCGTTGTAGACTCGACTTTTTCCTATAGCGAAGAAGAATATAAAATTTTCAAAGGACCATGAGGTAAGTTCTTTAGATCTCTAAAACTTTAGATTAATATGCTTTAGGACGAAAAGGGAAATTTACGAATGCAGTCAAATTATTAGTTACTTATGTTTGGGAGAAGATCTGAAGAAGAAACTAGAACATCGCGAAGTGGAAAAAGATATACAATAGACACTAGAAATATATCTTATGGCCAAGATCCAAATACTTTTATAGAAACTGAGTATAGCCCTCTTTTAAGTGAGTTTAAAAGTGAAGAAAACCACCCCGAGAGCCCTGAAGTAACTCTGCAATATTCACCCTTCCAGCCTGAAATTTTTTTGAAGCTAGAATCAAGTAGTAATCAGGGTTCTTTTGATCTTCCCCACCCCATAGCCCGCCCACCCCCTACCCCCCATCCCCTCCCCCTCTAAGAAGAAATATGGCCAATGATATTAAGCTACCTATCTTTAAGAAGTATGGGCAATGAAGCAGTTCCATGAAAAAAATACGAAGAAAGCTCAGCTTGTCATGAAATTATGAGATAGAGTGTTGACATGGTACATGAAGTATTCGGGCAGTCAGATCAGATCATTTGCACACATTAAAACAACGATAGTAGAATTTAAGTAGTCAAAGTCCAAGTTGTAATGCATCACAGAGTTAAAAGAAATCAAACAGAATCTTACTCAGTCTATTTGGGAAGTTGATTAGAGACTCAAAGTATTATTAGATTAGGTGAGCTTAAAAATATCTCTACAATAACATAAAGAATGTTTTATAGCTGTGTTGCTTCCACATATAAGATTTCCTTTGTCGCAACAACAAATAGAAACTCAAGCTAAAGCTTTAGAACTTGTGATGAAATTAGAAGCTTCACCTATAAGAGTTACCAATGCAGGTATGCAGCAAATCCAGAATCATCTAGAAAATTTGATTCTAGAGATACAAGATATGAAGAAAAGTAAGGAAGTTAGAGAAGAAGCATGGTGTACAAAGTGTAAATATGAAGGCCATTCTAAAGAACAATGCCCTCTCTTCATAAACTACATGGCTAGTGGAGCACCGAATCCTTTGAATTCCAGATCCAACTTATGGTGCGAGATATGTAAACCTAGGGGTGAACATTGAGCATAGGATTGTTATTCGTTACTAAAATATATGCAGACCCCCAAGAACCTGTACTGCAGGTTCCGCAAATCGGTGGGACATGATGAAAACAACTATCGATCTTATGAAATAATGACCGAACGAAGTGTTGATGCCTATAGAATGCAAGTTGAAGAACATGGACAAGAAGGAAGTGGAAAAAATAGTGGTCTAGGTGGTTGTCAGGGAAGAGGTCGAGGTGGTGGAGATGTTTGAGGTCATGGACAGATTATCTGCTACAACTGCAACTAGGAAGGTCACTTTGCAAGAGATTGTTAGAATCCTACTACAACATGTAAGTATTGCAAATCATTTGATCATGTAATTGAGGAGTGTTCGGTAATTATGGAAAAAATGCAAGAAAAGAAAAATCAATAGCCGACACAAAACATTCAGATGATGACTGCAAAACCGAGGACCGGTGAACCTTGCATTAATATAGTAACAAGGAGTGGAGCTACGACTGGAAATGATAAAGCAGATAGAAAGAAGGAAGTTGAAGCTACATGGGTTAGAAAGACTACTGAATAAGCTTATGTGTTTGATATTCAAAAGGAAAAATAATTCTTTGTGGAAGCGAAGTGAAGCTTTGTGGATGCAGGGGTTTCGATGTCTAGCATGTAGCAGAATTAGAAGAATAGCAATGGTGTATCATCTTCGAAACAAGGCCAAGCTCTGACAATACAGGAACATGATGTGAAATGTAATATAGAAACTTTAAAATATTTTCTTCAAACTTGTATGAAATTGTTGCGAGATCAAAGATCGAAGGACTCCAGGAATTGATAAATTAATGTGCATCTAAAGAAGTACCACAAAGTGAGATGCGTGAAGTTAACAATTTACATAGAAAAAAGAGAAATGGAAACAATTTTGGATCTGAAGCTAATGTCCTCACAAAGAAATGTTGTGAAGGAAAATCCCCTCTGTAGATAGAGGTGATCCCTCTAGCCCAATGAGTGGGTCTAGCAACAAACTAAACAAACTTACACTTTCCTAGTTTACATTTGACAAGTGCAGGAGGAAGGAGAAACCTACCTCGTTCTGATGCTAATCGCTCAATCCTTAGAGGTGGCTTTGAATCTTTCGCTCCAGGCCTCAATCCTTAGTTGTTCTTCATGTCTGGAAACCTGCAAGGAAGATCAAAGTACCATGCAAAATATGAGAGCATATATGGCATACATCAAACATAAACTACTTAACGGATCAAGGAAAATTAAGTTGATAACTTAAACATTTACACAATTATGGAAAGTGAACATCATATATATATATATTATATATATATATAATATATATATATATATATATATATAATAAAATTAAAAGGGAAGCATACAACCTATGCCTTGATGTTGGATACCTCCTTTTGATGGATGCCCATGTTCAAGCAAAGAATCTTCAAGCACTCCTTCTCCAAGCTAGAATGGATAGCATGTCCATAATCTTAGCATAGCGATGACATAATCAATGACCAACCATTCGGGGATGGAAGGGAGTGAATTTATAGGAAGGGAGAGGGATTTAGGGATCCACAAATGAGGGAGGAAGGTCCACATCTCAAGGGGAAAGCCCATGATGATAATATCAAGAGGCCCAAACGAGAGAGATCAACCATATCAACTATTGTAACATTATCTAGTTTTGATAATTTAGCATATTAGTCAAATAATTTTGAAAATGTTAAGATAGGATATGGATGCAAAAGAATGAAAAGTTAAAATGTTAGGAAAATTTTGATGTTTTATAGGCAACGATATCAATAAAATATTAGGTGTTAGCTGCCCTAAATAAAGAAGGAAAAGGAAAATAAAATGTTAGGGAAGCAAAATAAATGGAAAGCTTCATTTTATGTTTTTTGAAAATGCACAGGTTGCTAGTCTAAATGTGCCATAATCAAACATCCATTGTGTTTCCATGTGTAGAAGAAATTGAAAGAAGAGTGAAGGTTACTTTAAGGTTTATATGCTTACTTTGGATATTAACATTATCCTAAGTTTTAAAAACCTCATATCCTAAGTATTAATCCCATATCGCCCCTCCGCTATTTCATTCCCTTCATTTTCATTTCCTAAGTTCATACCCCCCTTATATTTCATATTTCCTGACATTACATTAAATTACGATTCCCGACCCCACCAATCCATCCTGTCACATCACGTTAATTCTTCTCCATATCACTCTTCATCTCTGCCTTTTTCTTAGTGTACATGGTCCTATACTTTTAGGGTGACAACATGAACTTGTCATTGCAAAAGCTGGATGAGAAAGGAAACTAGCAATCGGTCATTTTCTTGACCACTCTGGTTATGAAAGAGCAGAAAAAATATACTTACAAACAGTTTATTGAGATGTTTTTCCATCCATCCATAGGCCTCCTAAGCAGCAGAATTGAACCAAGGATTAGTGAAGAAATCAAAAAGGTCTTGCAGCTGTCAGAATAGGTACAAATAGGAGACTGGTACTTATATGAGAATTACACATAGATAAGGATTTTTGGATGTGATCTATCACCATATAAGATGCCAAAATTCCTCCCAATGAAGATTTTTGCCTTAGAATACATGAAGCAGATGATCAACATGGATGAAGTCCATTTTGTTGCTGCCAAGAAAAAGTCTCAGTTTAAGATAAAAACACAGGTTGGTCCATTTATTTGCAACAACACGGTAGCAGGTGAAGGGGTTGAAAAACTCCTCAGGGAAATGCAGTTTAATCTTAGTTTTACCTGGTCCTATGATTCATTATGGATAATTTCCATATTAAGGGTAGAAACCAAGTCTACTCCTTATTTTCACAGAGTTAGGCCAGAGATAGAAAAATATAAGAATCATCCATAGTGGGTTGAAAACTCATTACACGAGGCAGAAGAACAACAGGTCTCCTCATCAACAATACAGACTCCTACAATGCAAGTGAAGACAACCAAGAGAAGTAGATAGGAAGAGTATCCTTCAGGGACTGATATCTTTAGTGAGGGATTTAAAATCATGTACAAAAATAAGGCTAAGATTAGTTCCAGACTAAGCCTTAGCAAAGATTCATAGCAGCAGACTCTTATCACCACTAATGAGCCTCTTGTATCTTCATTAGTGGGTGAATAGTCTACACAATCTCCTACTACCTCCATGACCTCACAAGAGAAGCAACAGATTATGCACATAAGTACATCTACTTCAAGCAAGCCAAAGAAGAGCATCATGGAAATATTCAAGGAAATAAAGGTCATAAATGAAGCCTTGAAGATAAACACATACAACCAAATTTGGAAACAAACCTCTAGTGCCCAAAGGAGGCTATTTTTAGCCTTTGACTGAGAGAACGGGAAAATGCATATGGAATTCCTTCAGGCACAAGTTCCTCAGCCCAAGGAGCATCAGATTATAAGAAGACATCTTTTGAGTTTGATGTTAAGGACATACATCCCATTGACCAAATGGAGATGCATAAATAGACCGGGGAAATGACCTTCTTTATTGTAACTAGCACAACTATGACCTTGTCCAAATTATAGGTCACGCTGGAAAATGTTCAGTCACAGCTAAATATGGAGAAAGTTTCAGCTCTTGCCAAAGATACCAAGATTAAAACATTGGAAGATTTGGCAATCAAATTGGGTTATGATCCTGCAAACATCAATGTTGCAGAGGAGTTGATCAAAAAGAAGAATTTGGATATAGCAGCACTAAGGAAACATTTGAAACTCCCAGGTACTGAAGATCCTCTAGCCAAGGATATTGTAGAAATAGAGATTGAAAAGGCAGACATGATGAAACTCATCATGGAGCAGATTGCTCAACTTAAGTAGATGGAGACAGATATGGAGAAATTAATCAAGGGAAAGGAGAAGGATGCTAAATAGACTTCTCCTTTAGAAGCACTTCCTATCAAAGCCATTTTGACTGCCATATCAACTACCACTAGTACAGGAGAGGCTGCAGACCAGTTGGCCAGTGCAGTTCAAAATATGTCCCTGCAAGCTAAAGAGATTACGAAGCTGCATGATCAAGTAAAACTACTAGAGGATCATCAAAAGAAGTGTGACATTTTTCATGCTACAGAGCTTCAGAGAGCTCAGAATCAAGTTGAAGCATGGAAGAAGTCAGCCACTGAGTCTTCTATTGGCTACAATCTTGGTAGTGTCAAATAAATTATCTGGAATAACATCGTAGAGGAGATCGATTAAATTTGGCCACCCATCCAGATTATTTTTTAGCAGAAGGAGTTAATGGAAAAGGCAAACTAGACAATTGCCAATATAAATGCTCAACTGGGAGAGATGTCTTCTACAGCCAAAAACATAATAAGGTTTCTCAATTCTAAGAACAGGTATGAACTGGATGATCTAGGAGTGGATGACAGGACTGAAACCATTCTGGAGGTAAAGAAATTCCTAACTAAAAAGAACTTGGTAGTGCAGTTAACTGAGAAGTGTCACACTTTGGAAATTGCAGTCAACAGATTTTTCATAAGAATTGATGCATTAAACAAGAAGGGTCTTCCTTCACTGTTTGTCATCAATGATAAGTTAATGACTAGGGAGGATTACTTGAAGAAGCTACAGGAAATTTCCAAGGACAGCCAATTCCTCCAACATCAAAGGTTCCATGACAGGCAGAGCATTCAATGAGGCCATCAGTAACACATGTTTTATTTAGAATGAGATAAAACATATTTTTACTGTAAATCCAAATTTTTCCAAATATACTGAGGTAGATGAGATCTACCGCAGAGTAACTAAAATATCAATTCTAGATGAATAACGGTGGGAAAAGTTGTGTGAATATCAAGATTAGAGGATGGATCAATTTTTGCCAGTGCAGCACCAGAATAGTGGCCACTTAGCAACAAATTTCCATCAAAACAGGGCCAGATGTGCAGATTCATTCTTTTTTATTGAATTCCTTCCCTTTCTGCTAGTTTTAAGAAATAATAGTATGCCTTATCACTCAAGAATTTATTGTAATATTTTGTATTTTGTTTAAATACTTCATTTTGTCGAAGTATTCAAGGTTGCACCCTTGAACTAGTTAGCAAACAGATTTGTACTAAGTTGGGACATTTTTTATTAAATAAAAGATTCTAGATTTACTTCATATGACTTGTCTCTCTGTGAGTTATTTTATTATTTTTTTCATTATGTATTCCTCATATAATTTATTTCATTTACAATCATCTGATTGAAAATTTAATTGAATTTCAGTTTCATTTTGAATCCGCTATGAAGTTGTAGTTTAATTAAGAGATTAATTTACAAGACTATCTATTACTTGAAATTCCTCTTTGAATTTAAATTGCACAAGATTTCTATAATGACTCGATTATATTTTGTTGATTAAGAAAACACAGTTTTCTTAATTTCTGCTTTTAAATTGTTTAATACTCTGTCTGAATATTAAATCATTTATATTCCTCAATACTCTTCTAATTCATACCACTTAAAATCAAAATAACCATATGTATGTAAAGAACATCCTTTTGTTTTATTAAGGATCTTTATAAGTTTAAAGCACCTGTTTAAAAAAACAGTTCACTGGTCATCCAACCATTAAAATCAAACAAAATATTTTAGATGCTTTGGCATAGCCAATTGACCTTAGGTTATCTCAAAGGACAACATCAGATTGGCACCATTGCTGGGGAACAAAGAACTGAAAGTTAAATTTTCCTTGGGGCAATGATTTTCCCTTTCCTTTAAGGTGAATAAAGGATAAGGTCATAGGTCAAAATCTTTCAGTTGGCGATTCCATTGGTCCAAGCTGGCTCCCTATAAGCATACAACAGTGTGTTCTGATTCTGAGATTGTTAATCCTCTGCCAGACCCAGAAAGACTCATTAGTGGAGCCTCTTCAAGGAGAAGACGTAGAACACCTTCTTCTTATTCAGCTTTACACCCTGAAGACATTCCATCTATAGATCCATTCTCATTTATACCAACTCACCCTGATTGGAATGAACTACCTCCTAGGATCTCTGATCTTATTTCCATAGGAGTAGACCTTCCATCAGCCTTTTTGATACAATCACTTGAAACATATCAAGTTCCATCCATTCCTATCAAATCACCTTCATCTAAAAAAGAATTGGGTTTACATTTCAATGAATTCAAACCTCAAGATTTCATTACTCCAACTCCTTATTCTATTCCATCATCCTCAACTAATTTTGAAGAGACATTTTTTGTCTACTCGAATCCTTTATTTGAAAATAAGGAAGACTTCCCACCACGACTTCAGAAATTGGTTATTAAAACCCCTTTCAAACCCTTTAAGAGGTCTCCTCCCTAACCTCCACATATTAATACACCTACTGACTCATATTCATCTCCTTCATCTTCATCATCTTCCTCTTCCTCATCAACATCCACCCAAACACCCCATACTCCTCCTGTTGTCATGGCTTTTCTACCCATTGTTCAAGCTAGGTATGCTTGCCTAGTTCTCCCTGCAAACTTGGGAAATTTTCCTGATGGATATTTAAAGAATTTGCCAAGATTTAATGGAGAAACAGGACCTTCAGCGGAAGATCATGTGTTAGCCTTCTTATATTTTTCTTACATTATGAACATAGAAGAGGAAAATGTTTATATGAGACTATTTGTACAATCCCTAGAAGGAAATGTTAGGATCTAGTTTAGGTAGCTCAGAGCTGACTCTATTAGAACTTGGAATGAACTCATAACCATCTTCAAAAACCAATGGGGGGTAAGGAAAGATCTTGTTTACTTCCTTACTGAATTTGAGGAATTAAAGAGAAACATAGGAGAACCAGTTGTTGAATTCATTAAAAGATTCAACAAGCTCTATCATAAAATGCCTGCTGATTGTAAACCACCAGTAGCAGCTGCAAAGGTCAAATTCTCTAAAGAATTTGATGATGAAATTATAGTCATGCTAAGGGAAAGAGTTTCTAATACCTTAGAATACATGTAGACAAACGCTATAGAGGTTGAAGCCAATAGGTCAACTTCTGGTAAACTTAAGGATAAAGAAGAAAAAGAAGAAAGAAAACTGAAAGCTAAGATTGATGATTCATCCTCCTTGAAATCTATACTTGAAGATTAAAAAATTGATGAAATTACATCTTTTCTTAGGAACCTTTCTAACAGAATTTCAAAAATTGAAACTCAGCCTAGAGCTCCTCAACAAACTGTTGTTAGACCTCAAGATCAAACTTAATTAACAAGAGATCCTTAAATGCAAATTCTTCAAAGACCAAGTTCTCACCAAAACATTCAGCCACCCTTGCTTATTGATGATCAACAGTCACAAGATACAGGCCCTTTAATTACTGAAGATATCAATAATATTGATTCTTCAACAATACAAATGGTCATAGTTCCTTTATCTTCATCTCAGTCTTTCGGACTAGAAGTAGGAGATACTCGAATTTCTAGATGCCAAGCATTCTCTGAACTTTTAATTGTAGAGTTGAATAAGAGGTATGATCTAAGACCTAGACCAAGTCCTGGTAGACCTGCAAAATCCACCACCATAATCAAACCTGCAATGAAAACCATTCAAACAGAAACTCCAACCCCTTAGACTACAGAGTCATCCACTGAAACCCTTCCATTTGATAAGATTTTTTTGACTACTTTTAATATTGAAAAGGAATTGGAAAGGGTCAAGATTCCTATACCTTTAATTGAACTTTCCAAAAATCCTGGTTACAAAAATCAAGTTTCTAAATGGATACAATCTTCTAGTGTAGATGATGAGGGAGATGTAATTAGTCTGCAGGATGAAAACCCTCGGTTGTATTTGGCCTAGTTCGGATATGATCGATGAAATTGTTCCACCATTTTATGTAACATTAAAAGCTCATGATTTTCTTTTGTATAACTACATGTTGGATTCTGGAGCCTCTCATAACCTTATGCCAAAGGTAATAATGGACCAACTTCAGTTACAAGTCACCCATAACTATCATGACCTTTACAACTTTGAATCAAAGAAAGTACCATGCGTAGGATTGATCAAAGACCTAGTTGTGACCTTAGCTCAAATACCTGTCAAAAGTATAGTTCTAAACATAGTTGTCACTGATATTCCTGCTAAGTTTTGCATGCTTCTATCTAGATAATGTTGTGCTAAACTTTGAGGGTCACTTCAGATGGACATGTCTTTTGCTACTATCCCAGTCTATAGAGGTGAGCACTTAAGGTTATATAGGGAAGTTTGTTTCCTTCATACTGTTTGTAGGTCTGATCAAGCCAAGAACCACCCTATCTATGCAGTAGATCAGGATTTTTTTTGTTTTCACTTGTCTTCACAAAATTCATCAAACACTCAACTTGTCATTGAAAATATTGTTTCCCGGCCCAAAATTGTAGAATCAGATATCTGGAAACTTTATTTTGATGGCTCTTGCTGAAAGGAAGGAGTAGGAGCAAGGGTTGTTCTTATATCACGAAATAAAGAAAACATAACTCAATCATGTAAACTTGAATTTGAAGCCACTAATAATCTGGTTGAGTATGAGGCTTTTGTTCTTGATCTTGAGCTAGCTAGGAGTCTAAAGGTCCAAAACTTGAATGTCTTTTCTGACTCCGAGCTTATAGTAAACCAGGTTAGAAATTTATGTCAAACTAAACACCCACGGCTTAGATCCTACAGAAATGAATCTTGGGACACAATTGAGAATTCATTCCAACATTTTAACATAACTTCTATTCCCAGAGATGAAAACATGCATGCTGATTCACTAGCTGTCTCAGCAAGCTCCTTCAAAATCCCTGAGCCAGTATCGTTAGAATATCAAATCCAAGTCAAGTATCAGCCATCAATTCCTGATAACCTTAAAAATTGGTAGATTTTTGAGGATGATGAACAATTAAAATCTTTTCTTCAAGTCATTGATGAATTCTTAAATAT
The DNA here is from genome assembly GCA_000404065.3 of Pinus taeda. NCBI lineage: Eukaryota > Viridiplantae > Streptophyta > Pinopsida > Pinales > Pinaceae > Pinus > Pinus taeda. The sequence goes on from APFE031218684.1 coordinate 159,560, forward strand.
GCAAATCGAATAAGATCAACAACTTGTCCAAGAATTAGATGAACAAAATCTAGAAACTTCATTCAGTCCTAAAATTTTTGATCATGATATCATCCAGTTATCTAATAATTTTATCCCTAAAGAATTAGTCCCATTGGAAAAAATATTCGATAATAATGATGTCTCTAAAAATCCTTTGTTTCACTCACCAAAAGAGGAAATCGAAGAATGTAACATTGGGACTTTGGATGATGTGAGAAATGTTAAAATGTCTTCAACTTTACCTTTGGACGTTAAATTCAAATACATGAATCTTCTTGAGAACTATAAAGATGTTTTTTCTTGGTCTTATAATGAAATGAAAACTTATGACACATCTTTGATTGAGCATAAGATTCCTTTGAAACCAGAAGTAAAACCCTTTCAACAAAAGTTAAGAATAATTAATCCCATATTATTGCCAACCATTGAAAAGGAACTTTAAAATCTGCTTGATTGACATATCATAGTGCCTTTAAGGTATTCTAATTATGTAGCCAACCTAGTTTATGTTAGGAATAAGAATGGTGAGATTAGGCTATGTGTAAATTTCTGAAACCTAAACAAATCGTCCTTAAAAGATAACTATCCATTGCCTAAAATAGACCACCTACTTAAGAAAGTTTTAGGTGCCAATAAGATATTTATGCTAGATGGATTTTCTGGTTATAATCAAATCATGGTAAGTGAAGATGACCAGGACAAAACTGCTTTCACCACACCATGGGGTACATTTATGTATGCTGGAATGCCATTCAGGTTAACTAACGCTAGAGCAACTTTCTATAGAGCTATGGATTTAACATTTGTAGGTAAAACATCTGAATTTACTGCTATTTATTTAGAAAATTTAACTATTTTCTTTGATTTTGATGAAAGTCATGTAAAACACTTGACCAAGGTTTTTTACGGTTGCAGGAAAGTTGGCATATCCATCAATCTGAAGAAATCTTTGTTTGCTGCGAAGGAAGGAACATTACTATGGTATATTATCTCCAAGGAGGGAGTTATAATTGACCCAAAGAGAGTTTCAGTTATTCAGACCCTATCTCTTCCAACGAATAAGAAAGAGATTCAAACCTTCCTTGGAAAGATCAATTTTCTCAGAAGGTTCATCCCAAATTATGTTGAGATAGTTAGAGATATACCATATATGCTTAAGAAAAATAATGAAGTGAAATGGACAATCCATACTAGGTATGCTTTTGACCAAATCAAAAAGCCTATATTTGAAGCCCCTACATTAGCTAGCCCTGATTATTCTTCACCCTTTAGCATATTTTCTTTTTCATCCGAGAAAACCTTAGCTGTTGCACTTTTATAAAAGAATACAAATGGTGATGACCAACCCATAGCCTTCTTTTCAAAAGTAATGAGAGATGCTAAACTCAAGTATGATATTATTGAAAAACAAGCTTATGCCTTAATTCAAGCCCTCAAAGCCTTTAAAACCTATGTCCTACATTCACACATCACAACTTATGTCCCTAATCATGCTGTTAAAACTGTCTTGACTCAACCTGATATTGATGGGAGAAGAGGAAGATGGATTGCTAAAATCCTTGAATTTGACCCTGAAATAAAATCCACAAAGGTAGTAAAAGGCCAAGGCTTGGCCAAATTGCTAGCTGAATCCAATTGCAAAGTATTGGGGATAAATCTGTTTTCTGAAATGTCATCAGGGGATAATCCACAAGAACCTCCTCCTCTTAGTGAAGGAGAGAATCCACAAGAACCTCTTCCTTTAGATCAAGCCATTCTTGTTCACATAGAACACAAATATCTACTTTCTGATTGGTATTATGATATTGTGCAGTTTCTTAAAAATTTTCAATGTTCGACTGAGCTAAATTTGAAACAGTCCAAAGCCCTCAAGCTTGAAGCAATGAAATATTGCATTATTAACGCTAATTTGTACTGGAAAACCCCTCTTAATAGCGTTCTTTTGTGTTTAACTGAAAATGAAACAGAAGGTATTATAGACCAGTTCCATGCAGTATTTTGTGGTGGACATTATGCCTAGAGAGAAACAACCTATATCAACCTCTTTCTAGGAGCTGTTTCAACCATTTCTAAACTTAGCACTAAAATCTAGGCAGTCAAAACAACTTGCCTCTATAAACTAGGAAACCAATCCATTCATTAAATGTTTGCTATTTCATGCATGAATCTTCTAGAATAGGTAAATGGGTGTCATGGTAACATGAAAATACATTAATTACATCAAAGAGGGTGAAAAATCCCATCTCAAGTCAAAACTGGTCAAAACTGGGCCAATTCCTGAGCTGTAGATGAATTTCCTGTGAAACTGCCCAACATGTCGTGCGCAGCTGCCTGACATGTCGCGCGCCTTTGGAGCTCCGTTTGGGGCACTTGCATGTGGTCAAATTGGGCAAGAGTAGGCTTGTTGGAAAGGTCTGTGAGTCTACTTTCCAACCCAACTGGAATTTTTGGATTTGAAGTTCATTTGCCCTGGCAAAACTCAATTCTCCCAAGACAGCTTTCTGTAGTTCAAAAAGGGGCAGAAAGTCAAATTTTGCATATTTTTTGACTTTTTGGAGGCCCAAAACATGACAAAATTTCAAGTCCTTCCATGTGCATATGTAACTTTGCATGAAAAATCTGGAAATGTTGAGTTTTTGTCAAATGGAGGTGCCGGGATGACATGTCTCACCGGGGGTGAGACGCGTTAATGAGCAAAAACCTGTAAATTGCCAAAAAATACCAAAAACGACCCAAAATGCTTAATTTTTTTTTAAATTTGTGCTGGGTTGAGCTATTTAGTACTATGCTCCTTCAAGGAAGCCTCGGCCAAAATACGGAGGGGATCGGGCCTTTTTCTTCGTTTTAGTGCCTTTGCCAACCGCCTTCGAAGCACTTTCATCTTTGCTTTGCACACATGCATTCTTGCCCAGTAATGGTTTTTCATGTTCCTCAGCAATTTTTTATTTTGATTGGCCTTAGCCAACAGCCTCTTCAAATGAGCATTGTCCCAAATAAACATAGATTCTCGATCTATGGGTCTCAAGTCACCGGGTCTCCTACGAGCCAATTCCCGGTCTTCACGAATTTTCTGCAGCTCAAATAGCTTGTGCTCATCCTCCAGCTGTTTGTTTCGCTGCTCTAAATAATTGATTATCCATTTTGCCATCAATAATTTCGTTTGCAGCGATTGAATCTCGGTGCTTTGCTCTCGGATGATATCCTTGAGCTCTATGCTAGGAGAACCGACGTCAAGATCAATAACTCGATCGCCTGACAATCTCTCCTCAATCATGGGCTGCTTGCCCCTCTCTGATACCTGTGCTGCTGTCGGAAACGAGGCCCCTTCCACCTAGTGTGGAGATAACACTCGTGGTGCTGATGAAGAAGGCGAGACCCCTTCCACCTGGCGGTGAGAAATTACTCGCCGAGCTGCTGCAAATAAGGCTCTTGGGCCTCTCTGATAGGTGACCTGAGGTGAGGAGCTGACGTGTCTAGTAACAGGGATTTCATGCTGATGTGATGGTCCTCCCTCCTCGTGAACAACCTCAGGACGTGGCGGTGATGGTACTGTGAAAAACTCATGAGAGATGAACTCCTCCCATGAGATGCCCTGCTGAGTCAACTGATGCAATACTACTAGCTGAATCAAACCATGATGGTAAATTCTCCTGTACTGCTGTGCCAGGGTCTTCCTCTGCAACGTGGGCACCATCCTCTGAATGTTCTGAACGAAGAAAACCAGGATGTTCATCATCCTCACTCGGGTGAAATGCATCAAGAGGCGAATGTGATATGAGTATACCAATGAAAATCTGCCCTCACAAGTAAAATAATGCATAATGAGCTTCACCATAGGAGCATACTCGTTTCTGAGAAACCTGAATGGAAATACACCTTCCATATGTCTCATGGATGCTGGTCGAACATAAGGCTCAAAGAAAACAAAATCTAACAACTTGCGCTTATTCCACACCTCACCAACATTAGGAATCCCTGTAGCCTGTGAGATCACCTCGGGTGTCAATATAAAGCTTACCCCTGCAAGGTTGACATGTCCATCATGCAAATGCAAAACAAAAAGGTGAGCCAAATCTCGGTGGTGTTGAATCCGAGAGATCCTCTCACAAAATTGGTAGCAAGACATATACTGAAAACATGATACGGTAAGAGGACAAGCTTGTAACTCTATCAAAGAAGTGGGCTCCTCTCGCTTATGATGTCCACCCTTACCACTCCTACGTGGCTGCCTTTGTTCCTCAATTTTTGCTGATGATTGGTCATCACTTTGCTCATAAGTTTCGGTTTCTAACATAGTTTAGGAGCAAAGTGGACAAACTGGACTGTTGTTTCTGCCTGTAAAAAGTGCTGAAGTTTATGCTGTTTCAAGGGGACAAGGACATGAGAGAAATGTTAGGGGAGGGATCTTTTTACAAGGAATTAGGAATATAGGAACATAACAGGGAATTTAAGGAAACTATGCAAACAATATGGCAAGTGGGAATACATATTTATAATCATGAATATTGGAATATCATTGCATATGGGGAATACATGTATAGGAAGTAAACATATGAGAATATGCATGCATTCATTAACAGGGGAAAAAAGGGAAAATTGACAAAATTCTCTACATATTCACCAACAATTTCTTGCGGTTACTCATGCATATGGTGCAACAAAATGAGGGTTTGAATGTTTTGTCTTTTGATGCTTTTGGGAGAGGGGTAGGGTTTGATTTTTTACAAGGAAAATGGGATATATGTAAACAGGGAAATGAGGGAAAAACAAACATCACTGCACATGCATTATGAAATTTCATGTATTCACATAGATATAATGAGGGAAAAAGGGTAGGGTTTGATTTTTATTTTTACAAGGGAAAGGGGTAGGGTTTATTTTTCTTGCAAATTTAAAAGGGAAATTGCCATGGAAACATAGGGAAAATGAAATAGGAAACATAGAGAAAATGAGAACAAGGGGAAACAATGAAAGAGCAATAAAACCCTAGCACCTTTTACAAATTTATAAACAGCCACATGGAGTCTTTCTTCTTGCATAATTTGATCATCACAAGGATATTCATGATGTTTCTCAACAAATCCAGCAGTTATTCACAAGTTTGAAAGGCCTACCTCAAACAATTTGATGAAGAAAAAGGAGCTTGAGCAATTCTAACATGAGCTGGGGAAAACTAGCTAGACATGTCGCGCAGCCTGCCCAACATGTCGCGCACCTCCCAACATGTCGCGCCAGTTGGAAAATTACACTCTGGAAGCCTCTCTGACATGTCGCGCGCAACCCAACATGTCGTGCAACTAATTTGACATGTCGCACACCTGTCCTGAGCCCGATTTTGCCTCAATTCTCTTGGAAGTGCGCCCAATCACTCTTGCAAGGGTTATGAATACACAATGAGAGTGCAAGGAGGGAGTTTAGGCCTTTATAAATTTCATTTGAAAAAATTTCATGCCCAAAACCCACTTTCTAATGTTTTCTCATGACACTTTTAAACTTTACATGCTGTTGTCATTTTGGTTTCCTTTTGTCTTGAAATTGACTGATTTAGTGCTTTTGCTTGATTCTTTTTGCAGGTAGATCATCTGAGGGACCGTGGCAAGGGGACCACGGTTGCATTTTGTTGACTGAAGACTTTTGAGATTTCATCACTTTTTACAAATAAATGAAAAATGACCTTGGCTTTGAAAACAGAGTTTTTAAATCCAAGGTGAATATTAACTGTACCAGATAAAAAATTTAGAAGAAACACCTTTACAATCATCCCTCTGGCTTACTGAACACTCATTGACTTTCAAACACATGACCTTGTGATATTTTTGACCAAAACCCTAGACCTAGGAAATTGACCTCAAGA